>PITA01003939.1:0-70000 GCA_004023965.1 Spilogale gracilis
GTTTTCAATGGTTCAGCTCTGCGGGCTTCCTCCCCCACTCCCCTGTCTCTGGGGGCAAGCCTCCAGACCCTCCAATTTGTTTCTACCTTTTTGCCGATGTTCTTTGTCTCTCGTGGCGGTCCAGAAGTGGGAAATATCACATTTCAGGCTGGTTTCATGGGTGTTCACGGTGGTCTTGTAGTGGTTTTTTTGCTGGAATCGGTGGTAGTTTTAATAAGCAAAGGAAACTTAGCGATGAGGCTTGTCTTGGGTGGCAGCAAGACGAATGGATCCTTGAACCTACCTGCCAAGTCTTAAAAGTTTATAAAGAGGCCATAACTGGGCTTAGTCACATATACTGTGCCAAGTGTTCTTTTCGATGGTATTCCCCAACAATTTTCAGATTTACTGTTTCTATTATAATCCTATTTTCCTTTTAATAACTGTAGAACTGGTAATGAAGTATACCCTCTTTTTTATTCCTGGTATTTTTGTTCTTGATTAGCCTGGCTAGAGGTTTATCAGTTTTATTGATTTTTTTTTTAAAAAAATATTTTATTTCTCTAACAGAGACAGTGAGAGCAGGAACACAAGCAGGGGGAGTGGGAGAGGGAAAGCAGGCTTCCCTGATGAGCAGGGAGCTCAATGTGGGGCTCCATCCCAAGACCCTGGGATCATGACCTAAGCTGAAGATGGCTGCTTAATGACTGAGCCACCCAGGCACCCCAGTTTTATTGATCTCTGCAAAACTCTTTGTTCCATAGACATTTCTTCTTTCAGTATTGTTTTATATTTCATTGATTACTGTTGTCTTCATTTGTTCTGCTTACTTTCTGTTTAATTTTCTCTTATTTAGGTAGAAGCTTAGATTGATTTTCTCTTTTCCCCCTAATATAAGTATTTAAAGATAGCTATTTTTGTTAGCATTGCTTTAATTATATACCACAAATTTTTATATTTTGTATTTTTGTTAACCTTTTATTTGAAAATGTCTTCTACTTTCTCTTTCTTTTGACCCATGGGTTATTTGGATACATGTTGTATAATTGCAGAATATTTGGGTTATTTTAGATATCTTATTGTTAGTGATTTCTAATTCTATTTTATTTATATAGCATACTTTCTATGATTTCATTCTTTTGAAAGACTTTATTGGTTCAGCAGTTAGAAACAGCCACAGGATTTGCATTTTTTAGTTGTACTATGCTATAAACAACAGGTAAAGGCAGTTGATAGTGTTTTTCAAATTTCTGTCTTTGATTTTTGTCTTTGTCATTTGCTGAGTTATTGCTTAATGATTGTGGAATTGTCTTTTAGTTTTGCTCTTTTTTGAAATACCCATTTTGAAGTTTTCTTACTAGTACTTACACATTTATGATTATTATTTTTACCTGGTGAATTGACCCTTTTGTCATTACAAAATATTATTTTTACCTCTAATAATTCCTTTTGTCTTGACGTGTTTTATCTGATTTTAATATAGACATTCTGTCCTCTTTAGGCTTGTTATTTATGTGATATATCCTTTTTCTCTTCTTTTGAACCTGTTGATATCTTAATATTTGCAATTCTTCTTTTGTAGATAACTTGTAAATAGGTCTTGCTTTTTTATGCAGTCTGAAAAATCTTTTTTTTTTTTTTTAAGATTTTATTTATTTATTTGCTAGAAATAACAGCTAGGGAGGGAACACAAGCAGGGGGAATTAGAGAGGAGAAGCAAGCTTCCTGCTGAGCAGGGAGCCCGATGGAGGGCTCATCTCCTAGACTCCGGGATCATAACCTGAACCAAAGGCAGTCACTTAATGACTGAGCCACCCAGGTGCCCCTGAAAATCTGTTCTTTTACTTGCACTGTTAAACCATTCACAGTAGTGTACTCATTTATATGATTGGGTTTGTGTCTTTGATTCTTCCTTTTCTGTTTGTCCTCTCAGTTTCTCAGTCTTAGGTTTTTCCTTACCTACTTTCCCTGCCTCTTTTTGATGTTTGATTATGTTTTACAGTTTCACTTTACTTTTCCTGTTGTCTGTTTCAGACAGCTCTTCTTTTCATTATTTGTTCACTGGAATTGTAGGGTATACCTATACTTTTTCACAGACAAGTCTCAGTTAATACTGTACCAGTTCACCTAAGGTGTGGAAAGCTTGCAATTACTTAAGTCCACTTCTTACCCATCCATGTCCTTTATGTGATAGTTGTGGTATCTATTAAATTTACGTTATTAACTCCACAAGATGATGTTCTTTTGCTTTGAACAGGCCCATATATTTCAGTGTTAAAGTAATGGTTTGTATTTACCCATATGGTTACTATTTCTGATATTCTTATTACTTTCTGTGAATCATTTCCATGCACTACCATTTTCTTTTAGGCTGAAGAATTTCGTTTAGCATTTCTTATAGTAAAGATCTGGCAGAGTTGAATTTCTTTTATCTGAAAAAAAATATGTATTTAAAGACGTTATTTATTTGACAGAGAGAAACATAGCGAGAGAGGGAACACAAGCAGGGAGAGTGAGAGTGAGAGAGAAGAAGCAGGCTTCCCGCTGAGCAGGGAGCCCCATGCGGACCGATCCCCGGACTCCTGGATCATGACCTGACCCGAAGGCAGACGCTAAATAACTGAGCCACCCAGGCACCCCTGAAAATATTTTTTTGACTTCATTTTTAAAGGGCATTTTTGCTGGTTATGGAATTATGGCTTGGCTTGCCTTTTTTAACTGAAGTTCTACCTCCTTGCCTTTCTCTTCCCGATGAGAAATCAGCTCTTAATTAAACCACTGTCCCTGTACACAGTTTGTTTGCTTCTTTCATAATTTACTTGTTATCTTTGGCTTCCTGTAGTTTGATCATGATATATCTCTACATGATCATCTTCATATTTATCCTGCTGGAGCATTTTTGAATTTGTATTATATAGGGGAAATTTTTGTCATTATTTCCTCAAGTAATTTTTTGTTCATTCTCTTTCCTTTTCTTCTGGGGATCCAACTCCATGTAGGTTAGATAATTTGTTTTTATATAAATGTCCCTGAAGGGCTCTTACTTTTTTTTTCTCTGTGGTCTTTACATTAGATAATTTGTTTTTCTGTTTTGAAGTTTATTTCCTTTGTTGTTGTCATTTAATTATTCAATCCATTGAATTTTATTTTAGGTATTATAATAACAGATATTACATTGTTATATTATACAGATTTTCCATTGGGTTCTTCCCCCCCCTTCTCTGTTGAGACATCCCGTCTCTTTTAATTATGAGCATGTTTTATTGATAATTAGAATACCAACTGTAAAATCATTGTCTGCCATTTTCCTTTTCTAAATTAAAAAAAAGTTTTTAAAGATTTTGTTTATTTGTTTGACAGAAAGAGAGAGAGAGCATGTGTGCACATAAACAGGGAAGGGGTGAAGGGGTGGTGGTGGGGCAGTGGAGGGGGAGGGACAAGCAGGCTCTCCACTGAACAGGGAGCCTGATGTGGAGCTTGATACCAGGACCCCAGGATCATGACCCAAGCCAAAGGAATATGCTTAGCCAACTGAGCCACCCACATACCCCTTGCCTGCCATTTTCTAATATCTTTATCATTTTGGGTTTGGTTTCAGTTGATTTTCTTCTTTCCTGAGAATGTGTTTTGTTTTCCTGGATCTTTGTATGTTGTGTAATTTTATGTTAGGGTCTGGACATTATGAAAATTATGCTAACTCTTGGTTCTATTATTTCCTTCTACGGAGGTCCCTCCACCTTTCTCTTTAATAAAGCAGTTACCTTTATTGGACTTGAACTGCAAACTTAACTTCTTTGGGGTGGCAACTTAAGTATCAGTTTAGATCTTATCTTTAATTTAGCTCTAAGTCTCTAACTTGCGTACCGGAGTCAGTCAGACATGTGGATAGACAGAATTTAGAATTCTCTGGCTTTTTCTTTTCTGGAATTTCCCTTTATTTAGTTGCTTGTGATTTCTTCTGGTTCCACTCTTAAGGTTTTCTGTATTAGAAAGACTGCTTTTTCTACTAGTGACCCCCTCTCACATGTGCTATGCCTGGTAGCAAGTTAATAGCTGGGGAAATGGAACTGAGCCCATACAACTTTGCTCCTCTAAGCATGGTCTTTCATATTAGTTTCCTATTGCTGTTTTAACAACTTACCACAAATTTAGTGGCTAAAAACACAAATTTAATTATGTCACAGTTTTGAAAGTCAGAATCCCAAATGAGTCTTAGGAAAATCAAATTTTCAGTAGGGCTAGTTCTTTCTGGAGGTTCTGTTGGAGAATCTCTTGCCTTTTCTAGCTTCTGGAGTTTGCCCACTTTTCTTTTGGCTAATGGCTCTGTATCTTATTGCATTTTGTCTCCTCATTACCTTCTTTGGCCTTTAACTTTCTTGCCTCCCTCTTACTAAGGACTCCTGTGATTACTTCAGGTCTTACCTGGGTAATTTAGGATGATAACCGTACCATCTAACAGTTCATTTAATCACAACTGCAGAGTATCTTTTGCCATGTAAGGTAATATTCTCAGTTTGGGGATTTAGGTTATAGACATTTTAGGGGCCACTATTCAGACTACTATGTCTTTCCACTAGAATCTGCCTGTTTCTGTTTACTCTTTAGTGCCTTTAGTTAGCTGCTTTATTTTATGTATTATAAAATCTATAAACCAGAGTTTAAAATAACTGTAGTTTTACAAAAACTATATAGTATCATTCTCTAGGTGGGTCTTTATTGGAAGGAGTGGTATGATAATGTATTGATACCATTTTGCTTGCTTTTGAACTTAATAAATACGTAATCATGCAGTATATTTTAAAGTCTTGTTTTCTTTCAGTCAGCACTGTATATGTTAGATTCATCCCTGTAGTTGTATATTGCAGTAGTTTGTTTTCATTGCTGTATAATACTTCATGTTAATATGCCACAATTTATTCATTTTATTGTAGAAAGAATTTGGTTTTTAATGAATTTTGTCTGTTACTGATTGTAACTTTGCAAGTTCTTGATGCCTTGGTAGGTGACTGATGTCTGAAAAACAGATTTAAAGCAATATTTTGCCCAGCTTTTCTAGCTATAATTACTTGGGTAGAAGAGGGAATTGGTATTTAAGTCCAAAGCAGATTAGTCTACCATTGCCAGCCATGGAACTCCTCCCGTCTTATCTTAACTATAAGAAGGAAAACTTAATGTAAAATTTATTATTTAAAAACTGACTATAGATATTTCAAATAATAAGAGAACGTAATTATGGGATGCCCAGTACATGGAATACTAATTAGCCGTCAGAATAGTCTGTCATTGGTAGTTTCTAATTGTACAGCGTCCTTAACAGGCATTTTGAGATCCTCCCAGATGTCAAAAGCTGACTCCCCGAATACCGAGAACACAAACCTGAGTTTATTGCTTACCCTGTTAAAGGAGAACACCACCTCTGCAATGCTTTGCCTGTATCCTAGGGAAAAAGATAAGGTCAGAATTGATTGAGAATTGGAGCTTTGTTTTAAGACAGGTCTTTCAGTTTGGAAGTTTCATTGGGTAAGAATCTCTACAAATGTAACCGTCCGGAAATAGTGCTTATAGCGAGGCAAGGAATTTGAGTTAACAGATTAGAAGAATCTTGGGCCTCAAACTATTGTTGATGCTTTTCATTGAAGAGTTGGTTGTTACCATAATAATGGGCTAACTGTGCCTGGGCAGGAGACATGGAAAGGTAAAGTAATGCTAATGAAAACAGAGTACTAGCAAAGTCAAGTTAAGATAGACTTTCAGGTGTGATTTAGGTTCTCAGGTCCTGGCTAAGTGTGGAGGTAGAGATTTTTGATTCTCTCCGGATTCAAGAACTTGTACCAGAATTGTCACTTCAAGAAACTAATGCTACTTCTTTTAATTTCTGTTTACTAAACATCAGTATATCAACTTAGTAGGTGATGAGAGGGAGAAAGGACACTTATAGGAAAACAGTTTTTTTTGGAAAATAAATGAGCCCTTAGGAAAATAGAGGGAAGATATTATAATCTTAGGACAGAGTCATTTAGAGTTCCTCTCTTAAAGGGAGTTTATGACACTTGGATTCTTTTAGGAGACTCTGCTTTTATTAACATATGAGAGATTCAAGGAACTCAGATGCCTTCAGCTCAAAATAACTCTTAGCCAAAGTGGCATCCTTTTGGAGTACCATGTCCTGATCCCCTTCAACAACAGCAGCAAAACCTAAGGTCTTTCATGAGTCAGAAACTTTGGAAATTGCAGTTATGATTTATAGTATGAAGTATTAAAGGTAGGAATAAAAAATTGTGTGCTGTTAATGCTGCTATATATTTGAGTATACAGATAGAAGATGGCAAGCTACATGTTAAAATGGGAAGAAGTTCTGTTGCTTTCTGATGACTTCTATTAAGTATACTTTATTAAACAGTTCTGATACACTTTTATTTAGTTACAATTGTAAACTTTTAAAAATCACAAAACCTACTCTTTCTCCCACCCCCACCCCTGCTTGAATTTAAGAAAAGAAAGAAAAGCTTTTGAATTATGGTAGTATGCTTATCTAAAAGAACTGTTGTTTAAAAGATGCAGAAACTAGGGAATTTGTGGAATCTGTGCTCATCTTCTGAGTTTTCAGTGATTTTTCTATTATACGAGTTATCAGTCACTAATTGGCTTTTACATTCATAGACAAGGGGTTTGTTGGTAATAGATAAGTAAGATAGTTCCTGCTCTGAAGTTGCCCATATTCTTGTGAAGGGAGACCCAAATAAGCATATTTTTGGTAAATGATATATTGGAGGTATTGAGGGCCATGAGGAGGGCGGAAATGTGTCTGAGTAAAGGGTGTGGGAAAGTCTGAGTGAGGTATAGAAACCCCAGAGAAGTTGCAGTTTGAGGGAAGGATTAATGGCAGTTTTCCAGCTAGGAGACCTGGAGAGGCTTTCCAAGAAGAGAGCTGAGCCAACACATGGAAGTACAATCAATAGGTATTTAAGGAACTCTCAGTTCTTGGTCTAGAGCAGAGGTCCAAAAACTTTAGAATGAAATAGTAAATGTTTTAGACCTTGTGGGCCAAGAGACAACAGTTTTAGCTGTTTTGTAGGTATTTAACTAATGAGTTACAATGTAACCATTATAAAATGTAATTATTTTTTAGCTCGTGGGCTTTAAAGAAAAAATTTGGCTGGCTGTAGTTTCTGGACTCCTGTTTTAGAGCCTGGGGTTATTTGCAGGGTATAGGACTCAAAGTACGGAAAGAAAGGCAAAGGCCAGATAGATAATAAATGAGTTTACACCAGGTAGCACAGATCTGGAGGCTTAGATTTGTTTCCGTATTTGTTCAGTGTCTGGTCAGTTTCTATAGTGCTGGAAATCAGAGTCCTAAAGTTAAATAAAACACAATGACTTCCAGGGATTGATTGAAACTGCATTCACTTTGTACATTTGAAAAAAAAAAAAAAACAACTAACTCTCATTGTAAAGAGACTACTGTGTTTCTAAATAGTGTTTTATGATTTTTCCATGCAGTTCTTGTGCATATTATAAGGTATATTTTATATGTTTATTGCTATTATAAATGTCCTTTTAATTTTTAATATCTCTGCTCAGATAGAGAATTGCAGTTGGCTTTTATATGTTAAGTTAAATTTATCAAGCAATTTCACGACTTTTACTAACTTGGCTAATTTTTCTGTGTTACCTTAGGTTTTCTGTGTAGACTATCCTGCCTTTGTAATTAATGGTTATTTTGTTATTTCACTTCCAATTTGTTGATCTTTTTGCCTGCTATCATGGTAATAGGATGCCAACACAGTATTGATTGAAAGAGGTGCTAGAGTACATTTGTTGTTTCCCTTCTTAAAGGGATTGTTTTAAATGGTCTGCTATTAAGTATGATTACGTAAAGTTACTTATTTTTTTTGTAAATAACAAACTAAGAAGAGGAAGGAACTTCTTTATCAAAAGCCAACTGTTAAAAGTACCATTTTAAAAGTCAGCATTTTTATTTTGTATGCAAATGATTATTCTGCATCCACTGAGACAGTTTTCTATTTTTTCTGTTTAAACCAATCTTGTATTTCTGAGGTAAGTTCAAATTGGTAATAAGTATCTATCATTGTTAGGTAATTGGGGTCACTAACATGTAATATCCTTACATTAAAAAAAAAATTATTTGTATATTAGAGAAAGGGAGAGAACAAATACAAGTAGGGGGAGGGGCAGAGGGAGATAATCCCAAGCAGCCCTGAAATCATGACCTGAGCAGAAATAAGGATTGGAAGCTCAGCCGAATGAGGCACCTAGGTACCCCAGTATCTTTACATTTTTGTTCATGATTAGAATTGGTTTTATTTTTCCTTCCTTGAGTTGTCTTTTTCTGATGCCTTGGAGCTGGTTCTGCATTCTGAGGAACTGATCAGAGGAGGAGGAAGCAGAGAGCAACAACTCTTTCCTTTAAGGGAATCATAAAATCATACACATTCCTTCATACATATCTCACTGGTGAGAATATAGTAATTTGAGCATTCCTAGCTGCAAGGGAGGCTGAGAAACGTATTTTTTCTGATCATAAGAGGATAGAAAACAGTAAGGGAAGGTTCATGTTGTTGCAAAATGGACTGTACTTACAGTACAAATTAACTCATGTTAATTGGATAATAGGAATTATAATTATGTCTGTATGACCTGAAACTCTTATTGTTTCACTTAAATTTTTTTCTAGATAATGGGAATGTCATTATAACCTCTTTAAGGAAGAGAAAATCTCTCAGATGACTGCTGCATTAGTAGCAGGAGTGCTATAGTCTGGCTTTTAAGAAAATTAAACATGAGTACCTGCATCCTCTTCCTTAGAAAGGCACATCCCCAGTCTTGTACAGTCACAGCTCTCAGCTGTTTTCAGTACCTGTCAGCTGTGCTCTAATTAAAGGGTTGCCAGCATTCCAACTTTTTCTTTTGTTCATTTTTTTAAAATTATTTATTTATGAGAGAGAGAGAGAGAGAGAGAGAGAGAGAGAACACACACGTGCATGACCAGGATGGGAGGAATAGAGGGAGAAGCAGACTCACCGAAGGCAGGCACTTAACTGACTGAGCCACCCAGGCACCCCAAAATTGTTCATTTTTAGTATCTGAACTTCCCACTTGAACGGGTTCAGCCTGTCTCCGGATGCCAGTTATATTTTTGAAATCTGGTTAATGTTGCATGGTTTTTGTTTTTGTTTTTTTCTTTTTTTAAAGATTTATTTATTTACTTTTTAAAAAAAGAGAGGGAGAGTCAGTGCATGGGTAAGGGGCAGAGGAAGAGGGGAGAGTCCCAAGCAGACTCCATGCTGGGTGTGGAGCCCGACTTGCAGCTCCATCCCAGGACTCTGAGATCAGAACTAGAGCCGAAATCAAAGGTTGAATGCTTAACTGACTACACCACCGAGCACCCCATATGTTGCATAGGTTTTGAGTAGTCTTGTCCATAACTCTTTTATTTGTAAGTGCTCTTATTTTTAATGTGCAGCTTTTTTATTTTTTTTTTACAGCATGTGAGACTTAATCAAGAACTTTATGTATCATGCTTTATTCATTGAGCACTTACCATGTGCCAGATAAATTTTTGGAGGTGTTGGATACATTGTCTCCTTCTAAAAATCTCAAGTGCCAGGTAGTATTTTATATGTATGGATCTTATTTAATTCCTCAAAGCCATCCTGTGAAACTGAGACTCAGTTAATTAACTTGTTTCATGAGTCTTAGTAGGTAATAAATAACAACACTGGAGTTCTGACCTAAGTCTGATGGCCTCTGCAGCCTGATTTCCTGATCACTATGCAATATTATGCATAAGATTTGGGAGCAAAACTTCTCCTCTAATGGTTTAATTTTGGACATGATGGATATAATGAGCTTTGGCAACCTCTTTTGCTATATTATTATAATTGGGAAAACCCTTCTAAGTGTCTGAATTAAGGAAGTGATTCAGTATAAATTGAATTTAGCAAAGTATTAAATTCTTTGATGATAGAGTGTGTAATGGGTTATTGTAGGCTGTTAGAGATTGATTTATTCAGCAGTGAAATTTTCCTAAATAAGTTTCATATGCAGTTACTTTGCCATGGGGATCAAAAGATGAATTGGGTTTTATCTCTACCAGTTAGACTCATATTCTAGTGGAGGAGATAAGTAGCATATCTGTAATAGACATGGATATTCATTTGGAAACATGTAACAGAAAACCTAACTCTCTTTGGGCTTGGGGGGGAATGCATCAGATATTACTATTAGAAAGAAGAGGTGAGTGATGTGTTAAAGAATGAATAGGAATTTGCCAGATTGAGAAGTGAATTGAAGGAAAGATGGCATTTGCTTTTTTTCTTTTTTAAAGCAGAGGAAGCAAGCATGTTTAAAATCACAGAAATGCACAGGAGCATATTTTATTCATAGATGTGCGTGCTATTTGTCCTGATTGAAGAGGTGGCTGTGAGATTGGGAAAATTGAGCAGGGGTAATAAAATGAAACCCGTTTGAGTCACACGAGGTTGTAGTGACTTTTGGGAGGAATTTTAAATAGAAGAGTGTCATGTAAGTTTTTGGAAGCTCATTGGCAGTGGTTTGGAAGGTAATTGAAAAGGGGGGAAATGGTGGAGGAGTTTAGAATTTGGAAGAGGAGTTAGGAAACTTGCAAGGGGCCAAGTAGACAAAGTTGAGGTCCTTACCTAGAGGAAGGCAGTAAGAATGGAAAGGGGATCAATTCAGAGGCTTTGAAGTTATAAAATGAGTTTTATGAATAGAATGAATGTGGGTGGGAAGGAGATGAAAACAAAAACAGGACTACTTCTGTGGTGCTTAACTAGTGAGATTGTTACCAATATCTAAAATCTTTAGTACCATTAAAGCATCAGACTCCTCCTCTTCAATCTAAGATTTATGGTTTCAGGTATTTATTAGTATATCCAACAGGTAGAGGTAACCAGAGGCATTTGGAAATTTGTTCCTGGAGCTTTATAGTGCATTCAGCCTCCCCATTCCCTCTTGGTCCCCAGATAGGATGGATGACAAATTTTTTGTTCCCGTTGTGTATCACTAGCTATGTAGGATTAGTATCCGAGAAGAATAAAATTAAGAAATTTGATATTTTTCTAATAGTTTGGCTTGATTTTATTTCTTAGTGATATCTCTGTATAAAAATACAATTATTTTCAAAGGTGGTTACTGGAATATGGGATTTTGGTGGTACTACAATCAAATTGCTGTTCTATCTAAAGATTACATATTTTAACAATATCTTAGTAATCTCATCATTTAGAACCCACTTAGTTGCCCGAAATGACTAGCTTTAGCTTTGGTCATGTCTAAAGAAGTTTTTGGAAGCTGAAATATTAATTTACTAATACTCTCTTTTGTTAATCTCAACTTCCCTTTGTCTGGGAAATAGCTACCTTTTTCCTGTTGCTGCTTATAGCTGCATTGTTGTAGGATGCTAGGTCTCATCTTTCCTCAAAAAACCCAAACCATGGTAAACCGAAAGTGGTTGTGGCCTGGGGCTGGGAGGGCAGTGTTCTAATCTTAAATTGACTGGCACTCTTTTGTCTTACTTAAAGCATGTTTTCCTTTTTTTTTTTTTTTTTTTTCTTTTTTTAAGATTTTATTTGTTAGAGAATGTGCTTGTGCATGCCCGAGCTAAGGGAGAGACAGAAGGGAAGGGAGAGGGAGAATCTTGAGTAGACTCTACATTGAGCTTGGAGCCCACAAAGGGCTCCATCCCTCAGCCCCTCAACTCTGAGATCATGACCTGAGCTGAACCAAGAGTCCCATGCTCAACTGACTAAGACACCTAGGTGCCCCTAAGCATGTTTTCCTTTAAGATTATGATAAGAAGGGATGCCTGGGTAGCTCAGTTTAGCCTCCGATTCTTGATTTTGGCTCAGTTCATGATCTCAGCATCAAGGGATTGAGCCCCGTCAAGGAATTGAGCCCCAAGTGGGCTCTGAGCTCAGCATGGAGTCTGCTCAAGATTTTCTCCCTCTCCGTCACCTTCTGTCCACCCCCCAGCTTCTGGGCGTGCATGCTCGCTCTCTCAAAATAAATAAAATCTATGGTATGTCTATGCCTGCCACTTCAGTGCCTTCCTGGTCTGATTTTTACACAGAGTTGCTGCTTGTCACTGTTGGGAGGAAATACTTTACTTGGGTAAGTTATCTGACAATAGATTAACAGAAGAAAAGACAGTTTGTTTACAGGTGCATGCTAGAGTTGCTTAGTAAGGAGTAACTTTCTCAGTAGCCAGAGATAGAAAGTTACATATAAGCCTAACAAAAGAAGATGGAATTTTAGGGTTTCATTGGGAAAGTGTGAAATGTTCTTTTGAACTTTAAACAACTAGGTGGCAGGGTTAAGACTTTATTGGGAAGGTAGGAAATTTTCTGTTGGACTTTTGGATGCTGATGGGTAGCTGATTGCACACTTCCTCTGGTGAGGGTCAGTATTTTCCCTGTTAGTAAATTCCCTTGGAGGGGAGTCATTAGCAGCTGTATTTTCAGGATGCTTTGTTTAGTTCAGATGTTTATTCCTGTGGCTGCTGATTATTCAAATGTTTTGGGGGTAATTTTCCTTCCACTTTGGTGGGCTATTAATACCTTCATTACTCTGGGGACCATGACATACTATAACAGAAGGAAGAAGAGGAGGAAAGGAAACATTTCTGCACAGAAAGCAGTAGCTTTCCTAGAAACCCCGTGGTGGAATCTGCTTGTCTCACTGGCTAGAACTATGTCACGTTGCCAACTTTATTACTCTTGTTTTCCAATCCACTTTTATATAAGTATGTTCATGAAAATGGAAGTAGAATCCTCAGCGCCCTTCCCTTCAGTTTGGAAGTATTCTCGGAAGCTGAGAGAAGCTAAGGAACAGCTAGAAAGAATAAAGGTTTATAGTGTCCTAACTCCAGAGGACTGACTGCAGAGTGCTCCCCTTTCACAACTAGGCCTGGAACTCTGATGAAGGAGCAGGGTAATTAGGAATTTCTTTATTTTTGAAAAATTTTTAAAAAGAATTTATTTACTCATTTGAGAGAGAGAGATGGAGTGAGGGAACACAAGTGGGGTGAAAGGACAGCGGAGGAGGTGTGGGGAGAGAGAAGTAGGCTCTTCCTGCTGAGCAGGGAGCCAGGGAGCCAGGGAGCCTGACAGTGGGTTCGATCCCAGGGCAATGGGATCATGATCTGAGCCGAAGGCAGACTCTTAACTGACTGAGCCACCCAAGCGCCCATAGGAGTTTTTTAAAGAGCTATGTTGGGGATTTAGTGAAAACACTACTATGGAATCTGGTATTGGTGAACTGCTAACTTAATGAGCCACATCCATCATCATAACTTCACTATAGGTACAGTATAAGAACCTTCAGTGTAAGTGGATAGCAATCTCATCAAGTCATAATTTCTTAATTTGGGGTTGTGATGGGTACTGTAATCAATTAAGGTCAGAGGTTGGCAAACGTCTTTTGTAAAAGATGAGATAGTAAATATTTTAGGCTTTTTGGTAAGCTTTGATAGTCTCTCTTTTGCAACTATTTAGTTCTTTTGGAGCTGAAAGCAGCCATAGACAATAAGTAAATGGGTGGATGTAGCTATGTTCCAGTAAAACTTATTTAAAAAACAGATGCCTGGCTGGATTTTGTCCATGTGCCATAGCTTGCTGACTCCTGGTATGGATACTCTAGCCTCTAAGGATTTGTGTTGAATCAGGAGTATATTTATTTTTAAATAGTACATTTCGCAGAAAGTTAGTCCCCTAACTCCTCATAGTTTAGGTTGAAGATTGACTACATCATATTTAAAATAATTTCCATATCAATGCCTTTGCTCAGGTCATCCTTTTGCATAGATGCTTCTCAGTGGGGATGCTATTGGCATTTGTGGTGAGATTGTACATCAGGAGGGAATTCTTTTATCTAAGAGCATAAGCCATTCACACCTCCAGGCCAGTGTTTCTAAAGATGGGTGATTTAGAACCCCTGGCTGAGATGGCTTGTTTTTCCTTCTCCTTTCCCAGCTACCCTTGAGAACAGTACCCAAGTACTACCTCTTTTCCTAGTCCTTATTATACTTCTTAACTCTTAGATTATTGTAGCGTGGAATATATTGTTATGCACTTAACTTCATAATCTTTTGTCATTAAATTGTAAATTCATTGAGGGTAGGGATTTTTGTCTGCTCACTACTATCTTCCCAGTGCTGATAACTCTGTTGTGACTCGTAATAGATGCTCAGTAAAAGTTTGAATTACATTGTTTACTGTTACGGAAAAATGAGATTTCGTTCCTTGCTGAAATATGTAAGCTCCTGGTTAATAGGAACTGTTCCTCATACTAATTCTGTGTCATCTAGGGAGCTGAGTTTAATAACTGAGCTTAAATACTGGGTGATTCAGTTTACTAAACTTTTGTGTATCTGCTGTGTAGAAGACACTGTGCTAGTTGATAATGGGATATACACATGATTAGCATTCCTGCCTCTGTGGCATTTTTGTTTGATGGGGTTTAGTCAGTACACAAATAACAAAAATACAGTAGTTTAGAGTGAACTCTAGAGGCAGGCCTGGATTCAGTCCCTGTGTCTACTATTTAGTACCTGTCTTTTTGAGCAAATTGTTTAAGCTTTCTGATCCTTGTTTCTTTATTCTGTGAAGGAAGCTCTCCACCACCTAACAGGGTTGTTAGAACCTTCAAAAAGAAATGATGATAGTAGCATTTTGCATTAAATTAAGCTCTTACTATTAATAATGTTGTAAGATAGAGACATTGTGCTGTGGCCAATTTAGAGGTTGGAAAGATTACTTCTGGATTGAGGTGGGAGAAGCAGCAGAGCTTCATGGGGAAGATGCCATTTAAAATGGATCTTAAATAATTAATTTATAAGGTGGCAGGAATAGGGTAAGATTTCCTACAGTGGGAAGGATAAGCTAGGAACAAAGTGAGGACGTTGGGAGGTGCCAGGTAATTACCTAAAAAAATAAAGCTTTCACACTGATCCTTGTGAAGAAATTTCTACAAACCTATATTCTAAAACCTGAAAATTTTATACTTTTAGTAAAATGCTTCTTGCCATACAGTCTTAGGTTGTATTTCCCCAGAAGCACCTAAATAGGTGAAATGTTAATCTGTTATTCAGCCACGCTCCCTTCCCTGTCATCTCTCTCAGCTAAGAAGACAGTTGAACAAGCCAAACTGATTAAGACATACTTTCCCTGCTGTCAAGAAGTATGCAACCTAGTCAGTGCAGGTGATGGGGAGCGGGGAGAACAGTGATATTAAGAATGCAGGCGTAGTTAATTCAAAGTCGAAGTGTTCTACCCAGAAAATCTAGAATGAAAGACAACTTTATTATTATATTTTTTTTTATTTTTCTTAAACAGGTAAGGTTTACTAAAACAGATTTGCTTATGTACTGGCAAAACATGTAGTAGATACTCAAGCATTTGCCCTTTTTGAAAAAAGGGAGTATAGCTAGCTGGTTCCTATTTGGAGGCCAGAAGTCAGAATGAGTCTGGATAAGCATCTTTCTGTTTTGTACTACAAAAGGAATCTCTGATGTTTATTTACTTTTTAAAAAAGATTTATGTTTCAGAGAGAGAGAACCGGCACGGTGGGGTGGGGAGAGAAATCTCAGGCAGACTCCCTGCTGAACGGGGAGCCCAAGCAGGGCTGGACCTCAGAACCCTGAGATGGTGACCTGGGCCGAAATCAGGAGTTGGACACTTAACCAGCTGAGCCACCCAGGCACCCCAGAAATTACTAATGTTAAAGCCTCAAATGTCAATGGCTAGGTGTCATTTTAGCATTTTTTTTAAACACTAAAATTTGTTCTAGGTTTATATTGTGCATTTCCTTTGAATTGCAACTATCTTTCTGGCAGCACTGAACAAAAATGAAAACTAGTTAAAGAAACGAAGAGCCAGAGAAAGAATGCAGATGAAAGCAAGAGAGAATAGGATAGCATAATCCAAACATTTTCTTATTCCTGAGTAATAGGTTTTTATTTTAGATGTGTCCATGGAATTCTGATAATTTTTTTATTTCAGGGTAGGTTTGATTAAAAAGAAACCAGAGAATCTCTCCAAGTTGATTGGATTGTGTGTTATCTACTGACTCATCACTGTTATTTTGGTGTTCTAAAAAAATATTGTAAGTGTATTGTAATGTAGGGTAGTTTTAATAACTGAAAACATCTTTGATATGGTATTTTATAATAATAACCTCATACGCATTAGACATAAATGATTTCCTTAAAAGTCTTTTCCTTTATTTACAGAATGCTGCCTTTTTATATGGTCTTGGTTTGGTCTACTTCCATTACAATGCTTTTCAGTGGTAAGTTGACACAAAACTGGTAACTCCAGTTATTTCTAGTAAATAGCTCATTTTGTTTGTTATTTTGTGTGTGTGTGTGTATAATAAATACAAAATATTTTAATGTCACTAAGCCAATGGTTTCCAGTACTCTTTTGAATGATTAGATTGTTCCTTCAGAGGTATTGACCCACTTTAGAATGTTAGAGTTTTATGTGTTCCTAAAAGAATATGGCATGAGATTCTGATTAAAGAAGGCTTAGATTGGAAAGCTTTTGGAAGTTCTCAGTCACTTGTTATGGACCGCTGGCCCCCAGATTATTTGAACTGGAGAGTGACTGTGTTCTCACATCTCAAGGTCTGTGGGTAAATCATCTTTGATGACCAGTATGTTTGCCTTTTCAAATTTTTAGACAAGACTGACTCCTCTCCCCCCAGCATCCTCCAGTATATATGCATGTGCGTGCTAGTATTTTCAAATTTCCAGTAACTAGGCACCAGATTACAAACTCTCAGTTCTCTCATTTATAAAATGGGAATAATGGTACTACCTTCAGAGTCAGAGATTCAATATGATAGGAATATATAAGAATTTACAAACTGTAAAGTGTAGGGCCCTGTTGTTAATGGCCTTTGCCCCTTTGTTGTTTTTCTTGTTTAGGAGACAAGATAATAGTGTTCTCCAATGGAAACAACATAGAATTTGAGTTGGGATAGGTATTCTGGTCTCAGCACTGTCACTTAATTTGATCTTGAGTTAAATAGACTCCCTAGGGGTGTGTGTGTGGGGGGGGGATTTTTTTTTTTAAGTACATTATAGTCACTTGCCTTTTTCTGCTTCACAGAGTTTTGATGATCAGATAAGATAATGTATATTTTGTAAACCATAAAGCCCTATCCAGACATTTTTTATTTGAAGCCTATCCAATTTTGTCCCTTCTGTTCTCCATAATTTTAACCTGAGTGAATGCTGTGAGAGTCCAAAACAAGGGTTTGACCAAAGGTTATAATCCTGTCATGCATGTACCTGTTGGGCACCCTGGGTGTTTATTACAGAGCTTTTAAATATGTATTGGCAGTGATTCAGTATGGTTTCCCTAAAGATGAAACTGTAGACATAGATGACTTTTCCTGTATGCTTTTTCTTCCCTCTTTGCTTTTCATTTTTTTGGGTTTTGATCATCTGTGGAAGCACTGCATTGTTAGAGAATACCAATGTGGGTATATATAGACTATTGTAATCATTCAGGTCACTCATTTTGTTTGTAAACTTTACAAAGCTTTAATTGATTTTTACAAAAGAAGCTTTGTAATTTTTTTCTCTTGAATTCCATTACTATAGAGAAGTCCTAAACTTAAGCCTCCTAACCTTATGTCCAGTGTTTCATATTTAAAACCAAGGATACATTACGATTGTTTTAAAATAGTCTTAGTTTCTTGAAGATCCTATTCATAGAATACACAATTTTAAACTTAGAACCAGAAGTGTTCTTAGAGATAACTTAGTTTATTACCTTAATTTTGTATGTGATGAAAGCAAGGTGCGTGTAACTGAATATTATGTAACTGTTCAGTGGCAGAAGTGAGGTTATGCTCAGATTCCCCAATTTAATGTTTTTTTCTAGTGTACTCTGGCCCTAGGTTTGAAGATTGACAGTTATTTTTTAAATCAGTTTTCGCATTTGTTCTCCTGGGCACATTGGTACATTCTTTGTGGCTAGCCAAAAGTAATTTAGGTGAAACCAGGGGCAAGGAACTCTGTAGTTTAGGAATGGACATGTGTACCACACACCAGCTGTTTTTCACCTACCCATGATAACATATGAGCTCCCTGTAGATTGAAGATAAAGGCATAAAATCAGTAATGAAGTGAAACCATCATCAGTTCAGAATTGGATTACTTTCATAGGTATGTGACGATGTGAAATTAGGATACTTGTAGCTGTGGAATATTGTATCATATCCCTTATCTATGTATGATTTCTGTATCCTTCAGTTGACCTAAGAAATGAAACTGCGTGATATAAGGACAGTGCAATGTCTGAATTAACAAGTGCCTTCTGGTCTGTCGATCCTGTCCTGGTCACCATCATTTTCTCACGTCTTAAGTTTCAATTCTGGTTGCTTCCTAAAATGATGTATTTCACACCCTGTCTGAATCCATCCTAGCTGTGTGTTTTCTCTCTTACTGATCGGATGCTTTTTGTGTCTCTTCCTTTAACTTACGTTTTCTTTCTTGAACAGATGCAGAATTAGAAAGCATGGAGTAGTTGCTTGCATTGTGAGTTTCAGAATACAGCCCTAAGTGTTAGGAACTTCCTGTGTTTGTGTTTTATTTGTGAATAAGTTACAAATAAATTAATTCCTGAGATCAGGAATTTTTCTTTTCCCTGAAGTTATTTACATCAAATTTTGGGATATGTTGAAAAAATGTTTCTATAGAAGAGTGTGTTATGCCCTTTTTGTATTGTCAGCTCTAAGGATCTGCCTAGGATGTCTCAGAATGTTTTATCTTTAGTATATTTGTAGTTTAAGTGAAATTCAGTACTTAGTAATGGTATCTGTTGGCATTTGCTAGGTAATTAATAAGTATTTGGTGGTAATGTGTGTGATCAACGTGTGTGTTGGGGTTGGTGATGGTGACTTAATATTTTTGAGAACAATTTTATTAAGTATAGTTTTATCTGTTAACTTGTTTGCCTTGTTTCTTGCCATATTCTGCCCATTTTTTCTTTTGGAGTTGCTTCTGTTGGTTAGCTTCTACATGAGTTGTTATTGGTTAGTTTTTCCAGTGTTCACTTGTACTGTCTTAGAGGAGCCTATGTCAGAAAGTAGTAGAGCAACTATAACATCTTCACTGGACTTAGGGTGATTATTCAATTTTACAGTTGATCCTACTCCATATTGTGGGACCAGAGTTAATGAAGATGTCCAGAGGGGAAAGACATAGAAGCAGAAAGTATAAATGGCTTTATAAAGCTATTCCTTTACAGGTGCATGAATGCACGCCTATGCCTTCCCTTGTTTTTGCTCCTTTCAGGGGGTACCTTGAACTGAGTGTCTTCCTGCCTTATAGTGAGAAACCTATGCCCTTGGGTGAGAGGAATTGAAATATATACAGTAATAAATTATTATGGCTTATAGCTATACTTCTAAATATATCCATCTGAAAATTCTCATCAAGCCTCTCTTTCTAGCCTGCAACCTTTTGTATTCCCATTGATCATGATCAGAAGGGTCTTACGGTGGCAATATATGAGATACATAATTCTGTGCCAGAGGCATAGAATTTTGGAAATTAAGCTCCCAAATCTAACTGAGAGGCCTGGTAAGGAAATATAGTAATTATTGTTGACATTAAAAAGGATTAGGGGAGTAGTGAGGTGGAGGTGAGATTAGAAACATAGAAGTATTAACACATCACAAGTGAAGTTTTTTTTTTAGGATTAATTCCTTAAGCATTGTACCAATCACAACTGTTCTTAAAAGTGTAGGAATATCTGTTCTCCACTGTGGTGACCACTTTGGGTGCAAATAAACCTAATGTCTTTCTGATACTACCACTGATCCTGAGGCTTGTCTAGCATGGAGTCTGGCAAAAACTTAATATTTAATAAATGTTTTTGAGCTATCATAATACAAAGTAATGCTCTTATATGTAAAGCTTAAGTATATAGTTCCATTAAAATGAAACAGTTCATGTTAATATGTGTTGTTTATTATGTACATTAAGGCAGTTCTGATAAATTTATGTTTACCCGTGACACATAGATTGCCAGAGAGAATTTGGAAGGGCTTGGACTAATTAAGCTTTAGGGAAATTATGGATAAAAACATAAATTTGCAAGAGAAGCAAAAAATGCCTCCCACTGTCTGGGGTGATGAAATGAAGACTGGCTTGAGAGCAAAAAAGGTGTGAAGTAACAAACATGAAGAACTCTTGTGTGATATTTCTAACTTAGCCTCACATTTAAGGTCCTCTCTGGTTCAGTCTCAAATGATCCTTCTAGCCTGCTGTTCCCCTAAATATATTCTTTGTGTCAGTCACACTGTATTAACATTTCTCTGGAAACGTATTGAGCATTTTTTTTTACCTGTGAACTATGCACCATTTACTATGTTTGGTCTGCCTTCTCTTACCATCCCCACCTTTAAAAATCCTGCTTTGTCTCTTTGATTACTTCATCAAATCTTTTCATTTGTCTCATTTTAATTAAAAGGAACCTCTACATTTCATAATGTCTATGTGTGGAAGTATTTATTTGTTATGTGTATACAGGTTATTACTGATTTAGAGTTAGAATATTCTCCCTTTTATTAGTATGATATTTTGTGGTATTAGACCAGTTATCCCTTCAGATATCCCTGAGGGAAATCTCCAGACACAGCTTTATTAGCCTTAGAAAAGTAAAAAGTTGTATTATGTCTCTTTCTAAATGTACTGAAACTGTTCTAGGGATGTTTAGTTAATATCATTATTTTTATTATAGTTTGGTAAAGTCCTGAGGAAGCTTTTTCTTTTTAATGACTTTTAGAAACAAAAACAAAATGCATATTGCTGTGGATAATTATCATTGGCATTTTTTTTCTCAAAATCTAAAAGATTTAGTGTTTTATATCACCAAAATTATTGCTAGAGAACATGCTTTCATATTCAAAAACTATAAACCTTTCCAGGCATAGTATCATGAAAATACTTTATAGTTTTGGGTAGCCATTTTTCATGTTCTAAAATTCTCTGTCATCAGAATACTGAGGTTAGCAGAATTTATATGTGTTGGTGTTTTTAGTCTAGTTTGTGGTGTAGAAATCATGCTTTGGCTACATGCAGTTTGGTGAGATAAGAATGTGGTAAAATGATGACCAAAGTTAGAATGTAGTCTGAAAGATACCTGTTTTCTCCACACACTTGCCTGTGTCACACACGCACATGTGCACGTACACGCACACCTTTTTCCTTTTTTCCCCTAAGCTGGGGAAAAACTGAGGAAGCACACAGGAAAGATACGTAAAAAGCCTAGAAAAGGGAATGAAAATGAACCTAGATATTTTTTGTTAGATGAGAAGAGGTCAGTAGTAAATAGACTGCGGAGCATTGCTGTCTCCTGTCCCCACGAGAAGCCTAGTCAACCAACTATAAAAGTGATGGCATTAGTAAACATCTATTAAACTGAACTGTTTTCTGTATTAGTTCGACAATTAAAGATAAAAGAGAAGCGTGGACCTCAAGGAATAGGCTACTTAGAGAAACTGGAGGTAGTATACCTCTGCATAGAGAATAAAATGATTTGATTACAAAGTGGACCTAACTAACTGATTAACACTAAGCAAAACATAGTTGGTGTTGTTTCGGTGGTCAGTCTTTTAGGTAATAGTGGATGTAGGGTGAAATAGAAGAATGAAAATATTTCAGATCAGGAGACCATCCTGAGGAGAAGCCACGAAGTCAGGAGGGCCAGTTTTTGCATAAAGAAATTCCTGAAATAAGCCAGGTCGCAGCTGAGGAAGAACTGTGTTGGATCAAAGCTGAGAATAGAATTGAATAGGTACTGGGTACTGCTCACAGACCTTAAATGCTGCATGGAGATTTGACTTAAAACAGTATCATGGTTAGTAGGCAATCACAGGAGGCACATGTTTGAGGAAACGTGGGTAAGCCAGAGCAGAGCAAGAGTGTCCTTAAAGAGCCTATCTATTTCAGTAATTTAGTAATGAGATATTGAAGATTCGGTCTGCAAGGTATTGAATTTGAGGAAGACTTTCAAACAACAACAAGAAGAACTTGATGATTCAATATATATTGGCCATACCATCTCATGAGCACTTTAAAAAAAAAAATAAAAAGATGTATTTACTTATTTATTTATTTGAGTGAGAGAGCAAGAAAGAGCTAGTAAGCCATGGTAGGGAGCAGGCACAGAGTGAGAGAGAGAAGAGTCATTTTTCTTTTTCTTTTTTTTTTCTTTTTAAGATTTTATTTGTCAGAGAGAGAACACAAGCCAGGGAGGGGGTGGCAGGCAGAGGGAGAAGCAGGCTCCCTTCTGAGCAAGGAGCACGATGCAGAACGTGATTCCAGGCCCCTGAGATCATGACCCCAGCTGAAGGCAGATGCTTAACCAGCTGAACCACCCAGGCATCCTGAGAAGAGAGGCCTCAGCAGACTCCAAGCTGAGTGTGGAGCCTGACACAGGGCTCAGTCCCACAAGACTGAGATCACAGACTGAGCTGAAATCAAGAGTTGGACACTTAGCCAGCTGTGCTACCCAGGTGCCCCTCAGGGGCACTTTTAACAGTCCTTAAAGAATAAACATAGGGTAGCCCAGACTAGTATGTTGGAATATGTGTTTTTGCTTATAGGTTACTTTTTTCTTTTAATTTCTAGTGTGTTAACATACATAGAAAACTTGTTAAAATAAACTTACGTTTCTTTGCACCTATGTAACATTGTGAACTAAGTGGATAAGATGTCTGCATCAAAGGCCCCTGTGGAGTCAACACCTCTACAAATTTAGGGATTCAGAGAAAAGGCCAGAAATAGAAAGTAAGACAGAGTAGGAAATAATTTTTCCCGAGGGCTTGCTGCTGATGCTCCGTGTTGTCCTCACTGCTTTTCTCACATGCCCTGCCTTAGACAGTTTTTCTTCCATAACTTCTTTTTTTCTCCTTTATTTCTTTTCTTTGCTGTCTTCCACTCCCCTTCTTTTTCTTTCATAGCTTTGACTCAGGCCTGCCTGGGTTTTTTATTGGTATGTGTGGACATTGCTTTAGTTCTGACCATTCCACAAGAGAGTTGCCTGACCCATCTCATAAATTAAGCTTCATTAGGATTTTATGAAACATTACCCTCAATTTTTATTATTATAAAATACAGCATACTTAAAATATAAACAGAAGTATACATCTTAACATGTTATTTATAAAATGAACATTCATAACCATAATTTGGGTCAAATAAAAAATTGTTTTGTAGCCCAAATGCTTCCCCCAAACTCCGCATACCCTTTCCCAATCGTATCATGTTTTAGTTGGCCTCATTTACAGCTGCATTCTCTTCCTAACCTTTTATATTCTGACCGCCATCCCCCAACAATTGCCTGTTTTATTAGAAGGTAGTAGCACTAGTCATGACCAGGAGAATAACAGAGGCTGAACTGTACCTCCTCCTATTAGAAAGCTTTGAGAAAAGTACGAAGAGAATGTCTTAACAACACGCAGATGAGTATCTTGAAGTCTGAGAGAAATAGAAAGCTGCCTTTGAATGAGAATGGTAATTTACACTACTTCTTTTCTGTCAGGTCTTTGACTCCCCTCTGCTACCTGTGCACATCAGATAATAAAACACATATACACTCACACATTTAAAAAGTGATCTAACACATAGATCCCAGCCTCCTCTTCAGGAAGCATTTTACCAGATATAAAAGTATCTGATGCCAGACCTATTGCCCCCGCCCATCATGATAAACATTACTCTTCAGAAACCATGTGCATAGCCCCACACAGGTTTTTTTTGGGAAAATAGATAATACATAAATCAAAATAAAGTTACTTAAAAGACGTAAGGGGTATTGTGCTCTGTTTTGTGGTATAATATTCTGAACTTTTGGAATCCTCTAAGATTCTAAATAGACACCTTTAAGATAAGTAGAAGCAGAGAATGTTGATAAAAAGCTTTGCAAAGAATACATTAGCTGGTACTTGGGATAAATCTTTTTTTTTTCTTTTTGGATAAGTCTTAAATATTGTAGAGAGATTTAAAACGATGCTCAACATACTGTTATATCTGGTATTATAATTTTCAAAATTCAAAGTA
This sequence comes from Spilogale gracilis, assembly GCA_004023965.1. Lineage (NCBI taxonomy): Eukaryota > Metazoa > Chordata > Mammalia > Carnivora > Mephitidae > Spilogale > Spilogale gracilis. The sequence goes on from PITA01003939.1 coordinate 24,101, forward strand.
GACATTTTTCCTTGTCATGATTTTATTTTTTAGTAAGTAGTATATTACATGATCAAATTACGGTGTATGAAAATGTATTCAGTGAAGAGTGTTCCTTAGGCTTGTGTTTGCTCTCCTGGTAATCAAGACCATTTATAAAAGTTAAAATGTGAATTTGGGGTAAAAATAGATTGATAGACCAATGGAAAGTGATAGATGACAACAGAACCCAGACACAGACCTACATAAATAATGGACATTTGATTTAGGACAAAGTGGCACTGCAGAGCTGTGGTAAGGATGGTTTTTGCTACAAATGATGCAGGGGCTATTGGGTATCTGTATGGAAAAAATGAAATCTGAACTCACACCATATAAAAAATAAGCTACATATGGACTCTAAATCTAAATATGAAAGATAAAGTTTTAAATAAAGAATTAGTCTTGTAGAATAGGCTAGAAAGAGGATTAATCTCTCTTCTTTAAAAAACAGAACTATCTGCCCTACCTCTCTTTCTCCTAGGAACTTCTAGAAACAATGAAATCAGTTATTTAAACAATTTTATAAAGCCATAAAATATTATTTGATTAATTGATTATACATTCATCTGATCTTCCTTTTCCCTTTATATTGAATTAGGTGATATACATTCAATTATATAAAAGACCCAGGTGACACTTCCCAGTCTTTTTTTTTTTTTAGTAATACATTCATGTAAAATACATTTTCTTTAAAACCGTATTGCATAAAACAGAAGTTTTACTGTGCTGCCAAGCAGAAATTCATGCAAGTGTTAAAAAGTTAAGATATCTTATGTCTATATTCTTTCAGGGCAATTAAAGCATTTCAGGAGGTGCTTTATGTTGATCCCAGCTTTTGTCGAGCCAAGGAAATTCATTTACGACTTGGGCTTATGTTCAAAGTGAATACAGACTATGAGTCTAGTTTAAAGGTAGGTTATTGGGTTTTTTCCAAGATACAATGTTTCATTTTGTGGATTTTTGGGGGGATGGGTTATTGTTGAATATTAGAGCATTGAGAACTGTTGGAATTTATACTCGCACTTCAAAAGAAAATTTGAAAATTTAGGTGAAAGAACTGTTTTATTAGCTATGAACTGAAAGATACACAAGATTGGATTTCAGGATACAAAGTAGTTAAGATCCTAAGACATAGGCAACCGATGATATCATTGAACTTTTTTTTTTTTTTTTAAGTTTTAACTGAAATCTGTCATCAGGAAAACTTGAAGATTTCAGTCTCAGTTTGGACATCTAAATCAGTCCACTATAAGTGCTTGGCCAGCCTAGAGGTCCAGCTGCTTAATGGTGCTGTGTCTGTGATCCCATCCTGGCCTGATTATTTGCATGGGTCTCACTAGAAATCTGTCAGCCTCTACCAGCTTGGCACATCTGATATCTAAATTATTAAAGTGTATTCTCTGCACATCATTTGAATTTCTGGTTTGTGAATATAAACATCGTTAGGAAAAGATAATATATTGTTGATTAAATATTTTACTTACTATGGAAATTTTATATTTCTCAATTTTTTTTTTATTGAGTTTCTTGTGCTGTCTGTGCCATCACTTTAGGTCTTACTGGGCTTTTCAAAATAAATTGCTTTCCTGCATAACAAAACCATTGCTTTCTGAAGGATTAGAAGTTCTAGGAAAAAATTTAAGTTCTTGCGGATTTAGGAATATAATGATTGCCATGTTCTAAAGGTCTCCATTGCAGATTATCTTGATCCTCAAGGGCGGGGAGGGAGATAAAGAATAATAAAGAGATTTTACAGTAGTTGGTAATTTGAGTTCACTGATAAGGTACTAATGAAGGTTTTTTTTTTAAATGTGCTTAATTGTTCTAGAGTTTTAGAGTAGACAGTTACACACCTACTCTTTCTATCTTTCATGAGTTTATAAAGAACAATGATGATATGAAAGAGTGTTATATAACCAAAAACACTAAAACAAGTAGATTGTGAAGTACTGCGATTACACGGTTGTCAAAGGTAAGTGCAGTTTGAGGAATTGGCACCAAGGTAAAATTAGTGTGGAGAGTAGAGGATGCCTGGAAATTGCCAGACTTCCTCAAATATAGAGCAACACTTATCAAACAATTGACTCTTGAACGTGTGGGTTATGGGCATCAACTCCACCCCAGGTGAAAATATGTGTGTTAGGACTCCTCAACAATGTAACTGCTGATAACCTACTGTTGATCGGAAGCCTCCCCTATAACCTAGAGTCCCTTTAACACATGTTTTGCATATGTATTGTGTACTGTATTCTTACAATGAAGTAAGCTAGAGAAAAAGAAATGTTATTAAGAAAATCCTAAGGAAGAGAAAATTCATTTATGCAAAAACCCCCCAAAACAACAAAAAAACCAGCCCGAATATAAATGGATCCATGGACTTCAAACCTGTGTCCAGGAGTCCCTGTATACTATGGGATATGAGTGAATTTGAAATGGAAAATAAGTTCAGAAATGCCACTTTGCATATTTTAACCTCCTCTTGGACATTCACAGTAGCTAACAAAGATTCTTAAAATGTCTAATACAAAATAAATTTATTTGATCATTTACAGTATTGTCAAAATACAACTGTTATGTGTGGCAGACATGTTTTTGATAGCAGCTTGGTAAACCGTGTTGTTCAGGAAATATATTTGAGGGAAAAGATAATCAGATAATGTCCATAATATAGAATTTGGCTGTCTCTGAACATTAGTAGAGTGGTGTCTTACGTAATTCTGTGGATGCAGTGCTCTTGTTTCCATGAAGGTGGCAATAGTTAAAAATCCTTTTTAAACTGGGGGGACAGTGTTGGATGGTGTTCCATGGCGAGTTGAAAGTGTTCCTGCTTACTCAGGTTCAGTAGAGACTTCCTGTGTATGACTTTTGTTTGTTCAGTAGAGACTTCCTGTGTACAACTTTTGTTTGTTCAGGCATAAAGGCTAACAAACCTCCTGGTCATAACAATTTTAGCAAAATTGTTTTAAGTTAAGTACAGTCGTCTTGTTAAAATATTTGATAATTATCCTGATCTTTATTCCATTTGTGTGAACAGAGAAAAGAATTTTCGGAGTCCTTGCTATTTCTCTTCCCCATAATGAGAAGGTTGCCTTTGATTTTTACCTCATTTTGGCATTGGCTTTTTTTTAAGGCTTCTCCAGTGTTCCCTGTTTTCAAAAGTAGAATTTTAGGCATCATCATTTTTAGTCAAGGAGAGGGTATTTCAGTATAGTACTCTAAGTACTTAGCATTTAAGGCAAATGAAGGTGGGAATCAGAAGGAGTGATATGTCCCTCTCTCCTTAGGTGGCCTCCAGTTTTCCTAAAGTGGACTGGCTAGTACTTTAGTTTCATATGGATAGATGTGGAACCTCTGATCTCTGATGACTTCTCCACTACTGAAGCTGTTTCCTAGAAGGATGTTTCTTGGTATAGATAACCAGAAACTACCAATTAAAGCTGATTAAAGTAACAATAAAAAAGTAGCTTGTATCATGTGAAATATAACCTTCAGGATTGGTTGATTCAGCTGATATAAAATTTCATCAAGGATTCATTTTCTTCTCTGTTCTGTGTTGGCTTATTCTGAAGCCTGGTTGCCAGGTACAATCAAAGTGAAATGTAGAAAACCCTAAAGACCCCACCAAAAAACTATTAGAAGTAATAAATGAATTCAGTAAAGTTGCAGGATACAGTCAAAGTGAGATGATTCATTTTTCATGTCTCATACAGAAAGATATTATAGAGTAGTGGTATAGGTGCTTAGTATAGTGCTGGCGTGTGATAAGTGCTCAATAAATATCTGATCATTCATGTCATAAAGGAGAAAGATCCTGACTTCCTGTTGAGGTCTTTAAGAATACTTCTCTTTGGGGTGCCTGGGCGACTGCCTTCAGTTCAGGTCATGATCCTGGAGACCCGGGATCAAGCCCCACATCAGGCTTCCTGCTCGGTGGGAAGCCTGCTTCTCCCTCTCTCACTCCCCCTGCTTGTATTCCCTCTCGCTGTGTTTCTCTCTGTCAAATAAATAAATAAAATCTTTAAAAAAAAAAAGAATACTTCTCTTTGCTTTTCATTGGCCAGCAATGGGCCATTGGCTATTGTCTGTTGATTCCTTTTATTTTATTTTATTTTATTTTATTTTATTTTATTTTATTTTTTTTATTTATTTGACAGAGAGAAACACAGCCAGAGAGGGAACACAAGCAGGGGGAGTGAGAGAGGGAGAAGCAGGCTTCCCGCTGAGCAGGCAGCCCGATGTGGGGCTCGATCCCGGAACTCCGGGATCATGACCTGAGCTGAAGGCAGTCGCTTAACCAACTGAGCCACCCAGGCGCCCCATCTGTTGATTCCTTATCGAAGATGTGATTGCTCTTAGACCAGTTAGGCCCAGTTTTGGAGCAGGGCTCAATTCCCTAAATAAACTGTTCTTGTCTGATGGAGGAGTGAGAGTTGGGTAAAAAGAGTATTTTGGTGTGGGGTGACGTAGGCAGTCTGTCCATTATAGATCAGGTCTTCTCCACTTCCATTTTCTTTTCCTACCCTTGAAGAGGGATATAGCATATACAGGTTCTTGATGATAAAATAAAAATGCAGTTTATTTTCATAAAAGATTTCTTACTTTCACCTACATAGGAAATGGATTTCAGGGCCTCCTGTTTTACTTGTATCCCTGGTAATAACTTTTTTACCAAAATGTATCTTCGAAACAGATTCATTCTGTTTTGGTACTATGTAAACAGCTCTCAGAGCAAGCAAATTTGGTTTTAAAATTTGACCCTGCCATATGACTAATTGTGTGACCTAAAGCATTAAGAATTAAGCAAAATGCTTAATTCTTCTGATCCTCTTTGTGTCTGTAATACTGGAGTAACTGCCCCCACTCTACAACATTGTTGTAAAGATTAAATGTATAGACATTTATACATATACATACATACACACATACATACGTATAGATAGATATATGGAAGTATCTGACAAGATTTTTCAGCCCTCTTTTTTAGTTCTCAGTTTGTCTATATCTAAAACTCCTCCATTTGGGACCAGTGTAGATATGTTTGTGAAGTCCCATTTTTCCATCCTAGAATTTAATATTTGTATTTTTGTTACTCTGCTCATCCTCCAAAACATGAAGTTAATGCCCAGCTTACTTTTCAGTGATACAGTTTTACTTTTCCATTAAATTGGCCAATAAGGATTTGATGTTTAGTGAGTGGTAGACAAATCAATTCTTAATTTATTAACTAGTTTAATATTATCTGAACCAGAATCCATTCCAGGATAACATTTCTAGATGGTGCTGGTTGTTTTTCTTCCTAGCTTCAGATAGTACCCCCCCTAGCTGGGTTTGGTTGCCTCTTGAACACCATATAATTAATTCGGAATTTTATTTCATTACTTTTTAATGGTGTTAATGATAATTGCTTACATTTGTTACATATTTGAGGCAGTGTATGATCATTACTTCAATAAAACTACACTAATTTTGACAAATAGTTTTATATAATGCCTCTAATTTTCACATCCTGGCAGACTCCTAATTATTTCCTTCATGTGAAGGAAAGAAATGCAAAATAAGATGTAATAACACCCATGTTCTTCAGTAAGTTAATGCCAGTGCATCTATTTAATTTAATGAAGATTGTGTAGAAATTCGCCCTAATATTTACATATTTAAGTTTCCCTGGACTGTGTCAACATAGGAACTTTTTTGGATTTTAAAGGTAAAGAGTGTGGCTTTTTAATGGGGACCTGTGGGTAATTGGTTGGATACTAGTGTAAGTTCCTTCATAATTAGGTATTTAAAGATGGTAAGTGCTGATTTGAAGGGTTTCTTTGAAAGAGTTAGAAAGATGAGAATTGCAGAGACAATGCAAAGGGAACAGACTGAAATCCAGTGAGACTTAGATGTTAGTTTGGCATTGTACCAAGTGCTGAGTATTTCTTTAATAGATAATGGAAGAGGCTATAAAATGATAAATGTATCTCATAGGATGGACTGGAAAAGCTGGGTGGGGGTGCTGGAGAGGCTGGTTTTATTTATCACCTTTTAACAGAATTTTTTTTCTACACAAACTGGCAATGCATCTGTTTTCTCCACATGTTCCTGTTCACCAGTTCATTCAGTTTGTCTCCCCTCGACTGTTAAATGTGACATGAAACTGCTAAGTGAAATAGCAGTTCCACTTTCTTTTTACCTTACTCTTCTCCAGGAATTACTTCATTTCCAGGCTTCTGATTTGATCTTAGACCCTTTATAGACTCAGGACTTTTATTGTCATTTTTTTTTAATGCCAAGATACTAAGGCAGAAGGAATAAGTAAAGGCATGAGGACATAGATTTCCTTTTAGAACACTTTTGGAATCTATGAAAGTGCCTGCTATCTTTCCTTCTCTTCTCTTCTCTTCTCTTCTCTTCTCTTCTCTTCTCTTCTCTTCTCTTCTCTTCTCTTCTCTTCTTTCTTTCTGATTTTATTTATTTATTTGACAGAGAGAGATCACAAGTAGGCAGAGAGGCAGGCAGAGAGAGAGAGAGAGGAGGAAGCAGGCTCCCTGCTGACCACGCGGGCCTCCATCCCAGGACCCTGAGATCATGACCTGAGCGGAAGGCAGAGACTTTAAACCACTGAGCCACCCAGGCGCCCTGTCTTTTATTTCTTAATGTAGGATACATATGTCATTTTATTTAATTAAGATACTGTGAACCCCATGTATTATAAAAATGCTTGCTGAGAATTTGAATGCTAGCTATTTAATTAATTTTAACTGTGCCTTAAGTTTCTGAAATACCTGTAGTATTTTTTTGTTGAAGTTTTAACAGCATATTTATATTAGCTCAGTTGTCTGAAGATCATGAAGGTTGCTGTTACTTGTCTATGTCTGCCCCTGCCCTATTTAATACTTGTGCTCTCCTAGCTGGCATTTTGAACATGTGAATTTTCAAATACTTGTCTATGTCTGCCCCTGCCCTATTTAATACTTGTGCTCTCCTAGCTGGCATTTTGAAAATGTGAATTCTTTAAAAATTGTTTTATTTAGATAAAATTCACATAGGACATTGTATAAGTCCTAAGTGTCCACCATGTTGATTTGATGCATTTATATGTTGTAGTATGATTACCACTGTAGCATTAGCTGGCACTTCTATCGCATCACGTAATTATTTCTTTCTTGTGAGAACAATGAAGATCTAGTCTCTCAGCGGCTTTGAAGTTTATGATACACTGTTGTTGACTGTAGTCTTTGTGCTGTGCATTAAGCTCTGTGGGACATAGCTCTTTGCTAGTTGCAAGTTTGTGCCTTTAAACAATATCTCCCTAATTTTCATATTGGCAGTAGAATTCTGCTTTACCTGACTGAAATATCACTGTTCCTTTTGGCAAAGGATGGTCATTACTGTTTACTTTCTCTTCTATTTTTACTTAATTGTGGGCAAAAGTCATTGGCCTGCTCATTCCTTTTTCCTCTATACTTTAACATGTACTTTACCTTTTAATCTTTCCTAGATATTACTCTCTGATATGAGGTGATTTCTTAATTGCTTTATCTAGCCACTGCATAATGCTTTCTCCACTTCACTCTGCCTGCCGAGTTTCGTGTTTCCATTTGATACTTACTTCTGCCCTGACTTCTATTATATACAAACCTTTAAGTGTGAAGTAGTGTAAACAGCAGAAGTACTTTACTTCCTTGAAAATGCACATTTGAAAAGGACATGACTGCTCATAGATGTGCAGTCACCATTCTCTAATATGGTGATGTGCAGTCACCATTCTCTAATATGGGACTCTAGGTTTCCCAGTTCATTTTTCTATCCTCAAATACATTTTAACTACAAGAAATCATTTCTAATCAAAATGGGGTTTTTTTTGTTTTTTTTTTTTTTTGTTTTTTTTTTTTTGGTGTTTACCCATGACTATTTAAATTTATGGTGTAAATATTTGGTCTTCAGATGCAACTTACAAAACATTCAATGTGTCTAATGCCACATTAAAAAAAGAGGTTATGTTCCAAAACAACATTTTATTCCCTTTATAAACTAATATATCATGGTTGCCTTGTATTTGTTACTGGTGCGAATATATCAGTCTTAATTTTGATGTGAAAACAAATTGTACATTACTAGATTTAAAGAACTTGGGAAAGAAGTCATCCTGTATTCTGATCATTTGTATGATGCAGATTAGACACATACTGGTTTCAAGTCAGTTTTATACACTGTACTTTCATAAAGTATGATAGAAATCAGTTGGGAGACTAGGTAAGACACTGTTACTAGAAAAAAGATCTGTGGGATAAATGGGTTCTCAATGGATGAGAGATAATACATTCCATAGATCTTAAGGAGGAGTTAATTTATTAACTGATTCAGTGTGGAAATACTTATTTATTAGCTTAGTTCATTTTTTTGTTAACTAAAGTAGGTGATAAAGTGGCAGCAGGTTTTGGGATTGGGAGATGGAAAGGCCCCGAGTTCAGTGAGTCCTTTGGGAGTCTATTGAGATGGAAGTACAGAGGCATATCAGATGTTGGTATAGACAGACAGAAGTCTGGAGCTGTAGAGAAGGGCTGTGACAAGAAGTAAGATTATGAACATCTTCAGTATACAGTGTCTTTTCTTTTATTTCCTTTTTAAGGGTACTTTTGGAGGATGCCAGATTGGAAACTTTTTTGAGTGAAGCTTGCCAGGATCCATTAGCTGTTAGTTACTGGTGGGCAGTAGAGTTTCTCCTCAAAACAGTTGTAATAACCTTGTATTACAGAGAATCAGAAGAACTTGAGTTTGAGAGCTTGGAAAGAACCTCAACCAGACCAGATCCTTGAAGTACCATCACATCCCAGGACCTTTCCCTAGTCTCATCCATTTATCCTATAGACTATTAGGTTTTGGAATGAAGTTGTTGGTTTTATTTCATTGTGGCAATCTGTAACAATGAAAAAGACAAAATCACTTCACTTGGAAGAGTACATGACCTGTCTTCCCTCTTCTTCTTAAAATGGTCCATAAAACCCTCTTTCATGAGTGCTATGTAAAAATAACTTATTTCTTCAGCCTGAAGTACCTCTTTTCTTTTTTCTCTCTTCTACATCCTTTGGATTCTGTTATGGAATTGTCTTTTAAACTTCTAATAGAACATTCATTTCAGTGAGCCGTGCACTCAGTTCCATGGATGCATAGCCATAGTAGAGTGCCTGGTGTGCCAACATTTTATTCCTAAAAGGCTTTGTCTGTGCTATTTGAATAGAGAAAGTAGTATCGATTATACCCACCTTGTCTACATAGTCTGAAGTAAAGTTTTTGGGGGCGGGTACACAATTTAAAAATGAAGATAGTGTCATTTAACCCCGATTGTGCATTGGAATAACTTGTAGAAGTTCTGTTCTGTTCTTTTCCTTTTCCTTTTTTTTTTTTGGTTTACAGGGTGTCAGCCCCAACTCACTGAGTCAGAACATCTAAGATTGAATCTGGAATCCAAACACCGCTCTACATTTTAGTAACTTATACACACAATAAGTAATTTGTTAATTACCACAAAAAAGGTTATATCACTGCTTGTCTTCAGGATTGGGAATGTAGTCGAAGGGTTCTACAATGGAAAAGATTTGTGAGATAATCACAGACTATGTAGCTAGAACTAAAACAATTTAAAGAGAAATAAAGTCTTGAAACCTGAGTTTTACGTGTTAATTACATAAATATAGATTCTCCTCCTCCAGTTAGAAATCAAGTTCTTCAATCTATGTAAAGCAAAATGCTATGAAGTTATTTTGAAATATTGAACAAGTCAAAAGCTTTTAAAACAGAAGGTGACTTTGGTAATTAAGATGTCAACAGAAATCATTATGAATAGATCCTTTTTGTTAAATTGGACCAGAAGTGCTCTATAAAAAGAAGATCACCATAACATCAGAAATATGTTAGGTGAATCTTGCTTGGAAATTAATTTCTGTAGAATGCTTTCTGCCTTGAGGTTTGTATGCAGTCTTTGAACTGCAGAAGCCTCTACCACATAATAACTGTTTCACACAGCAGTAGTTAGTTTCATTACTGCAGTATTTCCGTGTGAGGGGCAGATGTTTCTTAGCTGCTTCTGTTGGTTTGCAGGGATGGGTGCTGGATATTTTACCATGGTATTCAGATCTCAGGGCTAATTATTATAATTGATAGTCATTTCTACTGGTTTATATGTTAATATGTACATCTGTTTTGCATCTGGTTTAGATATGAGAAATGAAACTCTTGAGGTCATGTCATCCCCACCCCAGTCCTTCATCTCCCTTCAGTTTACTGGAAAGTGTATCATAGTTTTTCTTTATATGGGGTAGTTTTATGTGGCTTTTCTTAGTTTCTTATACTTCGTAATTATTCTGTAAGTTCCTTATTTTCACATGCATGTTTTTGAATGTATATTCTGTTGCCAAGTAATTTTTCTGTATTGTCTCTGTTAGAAATATTTAATGTTTCATGATGTTGTGGATTTGAAATGATACATCAGTAACTTCATTGGTGCTCTTAAGATTGATTAATACCTAATATAAAATACAGTTCAGAATTGCTTATGCCAAATTTCATTGCAGGACCTTGCATATTGATAGATGAACTGTAGTTTAAGCAATTCGATTTATGCATGTCTCTGCTCCTTGTGAGGTATCTTTGTAATAGTAAAACTAAAATACTGCCATCTTGAAGACTTCCTTTGCAGGTCAGTTTTGTATGCTTTGATGGCTCAGTTAGGAAAAGTCTGTCTTCTCTTTTCTCTGTATGCCGAGAGGATAAATTAGATTCAGAAATATAGTACAATCTGAATGTGTGGCTGCTGTGCTGTTCCTTTTGTCCAGGGGAAGACAGATGGTTATAAAGCATGCTTTGCTTTCATAGTGCTCACTTTTTATTTTCTTTATTGAGGTATAGTTGACATGCAGTGTTATGTTAGATTCAGGTATACAAATAAATACTCTTTAATATAGTCTGGTTTCTATTGGTGTGGTAGCACACTAAAGGGTTGTTTGAGCGTATATACAGTCTGCTTAGTAGGCCAAGGGAGAATAAAGGCAGTTCTTTGTTGTTTTGTTTCTTTTTAATAAAAGCAGTTCTTAAAGTGTTCAGATGTTGGATTTTTTTTCCACTTAGTCAACCATGACAAATAACTTTCCCTTTTGTTTCATTGATCATTGTATTCCTAGTGCCTGCATTGTCCTAGGGGCATTATAGATACTTGACAAACATTTATTGAATGGATTAAATATTTACTATTTAAGGATCAGAGTCATTTTGTTAGTGATTTGCCCATTCAGAATATTACAGCCCTTCAGTTTTAAAGGGTACTGCAAATGTAGGTCAGCCTCATTGTGCTTGTACATAACATATTTTTGTGAAGAAATATGATAGCTTCTGTGTTCATACCAAATGATGCCTTCTAATCTTCCTTTCACTGTAACACCGGATAGCTGACATTAGTTTATTTTTGTTTCTTGAGGGTTCTAGTTGACCAAGTACAGTTTTGTTCATTCTGTGTTGAAATGTAGTACTGAAAGCTTGCTAATAATTATTTCTCTAAGTCTTTTTGAGTTTGTATCTAGAAGTTGTCATTATGCATGCCAATTTTCAGTGTGTCCAGTAGTTATAAAAAATTTAGATATTTGAATTCTGGATAGGAATGAGCTTATTGTGGTCAATTTTTAAAAATGAGTTTATCCTTTGGCTTTTGATTACTTTTAGTGCTAAAATCTTATAGGGACTCAGAAAATTTGAATATACATATGTGGAAATATTTTTTAGAAGAGTTCAGAGAGATTTACTTGTTTTATCCTAAGGATTTTATACCAATTCTAGTACTTGTTTTTTGGTTTTTTTTTTTCTTCTTCGTTAATATACTAGGTTTAATGTTGATAAAGTAGATGTCAAATGTGAGACCAGTTATTGTCAAATCAAGACCCGTGTTCTTGATTGTGACTTGTGTTCTTAGAAATTAGTGTTATCCATTGAATTTTAACATGTATTTTTTGGTGAGGCTGATAAGATGTTACTATACATGGATATTGTGAACTGTTGTTTAATATTGCCTACCCAAATAATAGTACATGTATACTAAAAGATAATTATATTTCATAGATGAACTTCAATACAGGCTGTCTGATGCATTCTTGGTAGTATTTCAAGTAGTTTTAAAAAGGCATCAAGTACAGGGGCCCTTGGGTGGCTAGTTGGTTAAGTATCTTCCTTCAGCTTAGGTCATGATCTCAAGATCCTGGGATCAAGCCCTGTGTCAGGCTTCCTGCTCAGTGGGGAGTCTGCTTCTCCTTTTCCCTCCCCCTGCTTGTGTGTGCACACACTCTCTCTCTAACAAATAAATAAAATTAAAAAAAAAAAAGCACCAAATGCAATGATTATTGGAGAATCAGTAAGGTTAGATAGTTTTAGCCTATTAGTGTCCTGATATTTCATTGGTTTCTGAAGTTCATGTCTCATTTTGAAATAAGTGGTGGTATTCTGATGTTAATACCATTAAACTTTTACTTTCAGTTTTTAAAATAATGATTAAACTATTCAAACTGCTCTATAACTGGTACTATTTACTTGAAGACTTTTTCTGAAGCTTTTTTCATATAAACAAAATTATACATAGGATAACTTGATAAAGTTAATTCTCCATTCTTAACTGTCTCAAGAAAGTAACCTAACAGCCTGTTATCAGCAATAAATGTGCAAAGTAATTGTAGTTGGTTGTCTGGTATGTTCTGTTTGCATAACGTAGTTTCATGATTATGTTAGGCTTTACATACCTGAAAATTAAGACACATTTATATGACTGAATTTAGTGCACTGATTTTCTCATCTCTTCTTGCAGCATTTTCAGTTAGCTTTGGTTGACTGCAATCCCTGCACTTTGTCCAATGCTGAAAGTAAGTATTCTTAAGTAATAGTTTTCTACATGTATTTAGATCACCTCATGGCAAATAATAGTGATGATGATGATGATGGATGATGATGATGATAATGGTGATGGTGATAGTGTTAAGGTCCCGTGTAATTTTCTTATAGAATTGTTGGATCTAACTGTATTGGTTGCCATGGCTACTTGTACAAATGGAACATGTGAGACCAGTTATTGTGAAAAACTTGTCTAAAATACATACACCAGTGAACTGTGTTGTTGAATTAAAATTGTCCGCACTAATGAACAAGATTGATTATTTGTGCATTAATTATATTGTAGGTGAATTGGGGGATTAAAAGTGGGGTTTGCCAGTCTTTAGGAAAAATGAGTATACAAAGATTCTTAAGTGATAGCTCACTATTCCTGCTGTGTGGTATTAAAATCATTGATAATTATGAATGCATTCTTTGATGTTTTTTATGCTACTTTTACATATCATGTAATGTTTGAAGTGACATTTTTCAATTAATTAAAAAAGAATGTGTGTGAGAAACATGTTGTGCTACAGTGGTGGTGGTGGTTGTTGTTTCCAGGTAGTTACTTTCTGCTTCTGTGTTTCTTTCCAAAAGCAGTTTGGTTTGATTATGATGTGTTTATCAATAAGTGTATGTTGGCATATTTAATGTAAAGTAGCCAATCAAAGTTTTAAGGATATTCATTGGGTTCAAGCTGGCTTTCTTTAAAACTTCTTTCTTAAAAAATATGTATAAAAAGTTGAATCATTCTTAATGAAAATTTCAGGTCAAACGATTCTAGGTTTTAGAAAGTATTTTGCTCTAAGTGACTCGTGTTCTCACCCTAGAGAATGGCATTAAGTGAAAAGTAATGTCAGTGTTAAAAATGCCTAAGAAAATGATGGAATACATGAAAAGGCTATAGAAATTAAGATGTAACTTGATATTACATGAATTATGACCTGGTGTGAATGAAATCATCATCTAAACCAGACCAACTATCTCATACTTCTACTAGAGGCAATTTCCTGAGAAAACATAAAAAAGATTTCTATTTTCGTTAAATGAAACTGATCAGTGTATATTGGCAGAATAAATGGTGGGAAGGTGACAAGTGCACAGTATTTTAGTTTCTAAGATGAGATTAGATTAGACAAAATTTAACTCATTGATACACTTACCGAAATGTTAATTTATACTTTTTTCCTTAATTATACAGGAATTAAGAAAACAGCTCCTTTTCATTTGATTATATCTAGTACCTTAAAGCAAACTCTCTTAACTGACTAATATGTCAGTTTGAATGATAACTTCTGAGGGATGTTTCATAAATGTCAAACTAAACATTTTGGTAAATTCTCATTTTATTCCACCCTGTTGAAGTTAAATCTCAGTTGTAAGTCATTGCTCTTGCTTGAGGGGAAAACACCTACATCTGTAGAATGAGCATCATTGGGCAGAAAACTACCTGTTGAACATGAAGAGGGTGATTTTTGTTTTTAAAGATTTTAATTTATTTGACAGAGATCACAGGTAGGCAGAGAGAGAGGAGAAAGCAGGCCCCCTGCTGAGCAGAGAGCCCGATGTGGGCCTCTATCTCAGGACCCTGAGATCATGACCTGAGCTGAAGGCAGAGGCCTTAACCCACTGAGCCACCCAGGTGCCCGAAGAGGGTGATTTTTAAACCATAATGAATACATCTAGGTTTACTATGTCTCTGTTGATTGTTGAGAAAGGAAATAAGAGGGAGGGTTACCAACATCCTGTTTTGCCCAGGACTAAGGAGTTTGCCTGGACTCAGGACTTTCTGTGCTACAAGGCTGGTTACTGTGATGGAAGGGAACATGCTTTATTTAGAGACATTAGGCCATTATACTTCAGTTGATTTGGGTAGTTTATTTTAAGCTGTCTCTGTGTGATTACATATAACCATGATAATGGCTGATGTCTCACAGAGCACTAACAAATGTAGACTACCTACTTTGAGCCAGATATTATTACTGTTTAAGTACCAGGCTCTTAACACCTTTGCAAAGCTTACTTCTCTTTGAATCTTTAACATCATCACCTATTTGTGTATGCCACAGACCTTGACTATTCTTTGAAGTCTTACATATTACTTTGTGATACTACAAAGATCAGTAGGTTATAGAAAGAAAGGGAATTTTTTTTTTTTTGGTAAGGTTTTAAAAAAAAAGTGTGTATGAGATATTTTTATCTTATGGTATACTTCATTTATGCAATTAAAAAGTAACTAGGTACACTTACTGCTTCCAGAGCTTTTTAAGAGGGGTTAATTACAGTTGGTGTTTCAAAAAGTAGACTTGTGGCAATGTGAGACTTCATTATATGATGGCCCCTAGGGATAAAATTGTTTCCTCTAGATTTAATTAGTTCTTTTAATTCTAAAAATAATATATAGTTTCTGAATAAAGTTTAATTTCAGAACCCCTTATAGCAATATTTGTTAAACAATTCCACTTCTAATTGAGACTTAGCCAAGTGGAGCTTTTTTTAGTTGTATGGTTATGTTCCACTTGAGGAGGACTTCTAAGAATTTAAATATGTGGTGGTTTTCACACTACAAAAGATGACACTGGATTTAGTAATTCATTGCATAGGAAAGCCCTAGATGGAGAGCCGAGGGACTGAGCTTGGAGGAAGTTTGGGGTGGTGGTAGGATGCTAGCTAGTTGCTGTTCTTTTCTTCCTTTTCACCTTTATAAGAGAAGTAAGAAGATTGGGGGAAATGAGCATAGATTTTCCATCTCTTTCTCATTCTCTTAACCCAGTCTCCTTCTATTGATGTAGTAGGGTAAAATTTAGAACTGGAATCTAAGGGAGAGCTGTGTTGGAAAAGGGAGAGGGAAAATAAGAAAAGCCCTCAACAGATGTAGATAGAGGAGTTATCTATATATGTAGAACTTTTATTATTATTTTTTATGTGTTTTTCACAAAAAGCTGATTTTCATCGTCTAAAAATATTTTTATTTTGCCTCATCTTCGATTAGTTAATATGTGATATTTAACAGTTATTTATTTATGGAAAGACATGGTTTTACTTTTGATCTAAAAATGTTTTATTTTAAAGTTCATCATATATTTTCTTTGTTGTTTTGTTCTTTATGGTTATTTAGTTTAACTCTTTCCAGATAGTAGTCTAGGGAACAGTTATAAGAATCTATTGCAGAACTAATTAAAAAGGCAACTTTCCAGGCCATGTCCCAGGCTCACTGAATCATAATCTCAGGAATCTCTATTTTAACAAACCTCCCAGGTGTGTCTTACAGTTAGAGGAATCAGTGAGAGTGTTGGTTCATGGTGCATCCAGCAGTGAATATTTGACAATTCTTGACGGTAGTCCTGTGGGCCTTGTTTTTGAAGAGCCACATAAACATTTTTGCATATAAATTTGAAAGGCTCCCAGACTCCTTGAAATCCAGCTATGAAATCCAGGTAGATAGAACATTAAGAAAAGAGAGTTGTCATTGAAGAATGAAAATTATAGTATTGAAGTAGCTAGAATCCAATTTTGATTCCTGGTTCAGTGTTGCTTTTGTTGAATCATTCATCCTTTGGTGATGTAGTATCAAGGAGAGCTGCAAACAAAAGCTGAAATATATTCTTACTAATTTTCCAGACATATTTGTTAAATCTTGGGACTGTTTACTATTCTTGCTTTCTAAGTGGTTTTTGGCTTTTTTTTTTTTTTAATTTTTTAAAATAATTCTGAAAAACCGATAGAGAAAAGCAGCCATTACATTTCCTCTGTGTGTTATTACCAGCATCATCCTGCTTTATGACCTCTTTATAAATGTTATGAAGTATAGTATAAGGAGTTAGAGGCTTTCTTTGGTTTTTATATATATTTATCAAATATTGACTTTATTATTGACCCAGAACTCAGTTTTTAAATACTATGTTTTGAAATGCATAGATTATAGGAGTTTTCTCTATTTGCTTCATCTTGCAGTTTTGAACTTTGCAAGGAGTATACTCACTTGCTATAGATTTTTAAATTTAATTTCAATAATTATACTGATACTATTTGATAGTGACCAACAGTGAGTACACGTGGCACATGTGGTGTCTTATGTTCATTTTCTTTAGCATGTTTGCTTGTATAGTCTGTTTCATTAAAAATAAAAGTTATGTCTCATTATTAAATATAGTGTAGATTGTGCTTATATTTGACATTTTGTATTATTAATTTACCTCAAACATTATTATATTGGTATTGATTTTTTTTTTCTATCACCTTTGCAGTTCAGTTTCACATTGCCCACTTATATGAAACCCAGGTAAGTGTTTAACTTACTTAAATAAAAGTGATCATCCATATCATTGTAAGTGAGGTCAGACGTACATATAATTTAATGGGATTCTGGGCATTACCTCCTTCACGTGTTTTATACTCATTAAATGTGATCAAGATTTTGCATAGTGAAGCAATACTTGCTGTATATGAGGAAGTTTTATTTGATATGTTTTGCCTCTAAACTTCAACTATCTGCAGACTTAAATGACTATATTTAAGATTTCTCTTACTCTTGATGTGGAATGCCTACTTTTCTTTGCAAAATGTTCATAGATAGTTGTTATGTAATGCATTGTTTTTAGTTTTACTTTTTCTTACAATTGAAATATCCCTTCCACGTGTCACCATTTGAAAGGCATAGAGAGTTACCTCTTGATCTCAATCCTTTTATGGTTGCTATGCTTAAAGAAACCTTTTCAGTTTAATTTTAGAATATTTTTTTTTGTGTGTATGGAAAATTTTGCTAAGTTGTATGATAAAAGGTGTAACACATAGACATTTATTCTTGGCAGTGGAATGGAAAATCAGTTATAAGTTGGTATGAGGGTAAAATATTAAGTAATCAGTTTACCCAAAATATAAATTTTATAACTACTTTTTGAGGAAATAATACTGTTATATTTGTACATCTGTTTTTGTAAGGTCTATTTAGTTTCAGGGCTATCATGAGGTGCTTGAAAAAAAATTAACATCAGGTTCCTGGACACTTCAGTCTGCTGTGGTACACCTCCCTCTCAATACACATGCGTGTGTGCCCACTGAATAAGACTTTATGCACACTCAGGTTTGGATACCCTACTAAGCTAGGGATTTTATCCACTTTGAGAAGATGCATGTGAGAATTACATTACCTTGTGGATCAGAGTATTTACCTGCTAACTGCTGATTTTTGCCAAATCAGCAAAGGCCCCAGGGTGAAAGCAGCTACAGAGTTCAGCACCCTCTCCAGAGTTGTTCTTTCCTTGGAGTCTTTACTCCTTCTGTTCTCTTTACCTCAGAGCTCTCTGCTGCCTTCAAAACAAGAAGTTCTGATTTCCACCTTCCCTAAAATGTCCTAGTTCTTAGTGAGATTAATGGTCTGTTACTAGCTGAGGCAGAAGTTTGCTCACTTTTATTTTTTATTTTTTTATTTAGTTTTGGGGGGGCAGAAAGGGGAAGGGAGAGGCGGAGGGGGAGAAAGAGACTCTGAAGCAGACTCCAAGCCTAGCATGGAGGCAGACGTGGGGCTCGATCTCATGAACCTGGGATCATGACCTGAGCCAAAACCAAGAGTCCAGTGCTTAACTGACTGAGCCACCCAGGTACCCCATTCTCATCTTTTTTTAAATTTATTTTTTAAAGATTTTACTTATTTATTCATGAGAGATAGAGAGGCTGAGGCAGGAGGAGGAACAGGGAGCTTCAGGGAGCCTCTTTGAGATGTGGTTTTGAGATGTTTTCAGATATGGTTTTGTTTTCTTTGAAAATATGCCCATAAGTGGGATTGCTGGATGATACGGTACTTCTGTTTAGGTATGGATAATTTTAATGAGATGCCATCTCCCACACACCTGTTCTTACTAGATTTAAAAATTAGATTCTCAGGTTTCTATGTACATTATCATATCATCTCTAAGTAAAGTTAATTTTGTTCCCCTGTATAATGTCGTATGTCCAAGTAAGTATATTAAGAATTATTCTTGGAAAGTTGTATCAGTTATTTTTTTATGTTCTTATTTAAATTCCAGTTAGTTAGCATACAATGTAATACTCGTTTCAGTGTACACTATAGTGATCAACACTTCCCATTCATCACCTAGTGCCCATTACAACAAGTGCACTCCTTAATCCCCATCACCTATTTAACCTATTCCCTCCCACCTCCCTTCTGGTAACCATCAGTTTGTTTTATAAAGTTTATTTCTTTTTCTTGGTTTGCCCCTCTCCCCCTTTTTAAACCCTTTGCTCTTTTGTTTCTGAAATTCTACATATAAGTGAAATCATTGGTGTTTGGCTTTTTCTGACTTACTTACTTTGCTTAGCATAATGCTTTCTAGCTCCATCCACATTATTGCAAATGGCAAAATTTCATTCTCTTTTATAGCTGAATAATATTCCATAGTGTATATATACCACATCTGCTTCATTCATCAGTTGATGCACACTTGGGCTGTTTCCATAATTTGGCTATTATAGATAATGTTGCTGTAAACAGACGTGCATGTGTATCCCTTTGAGTTAGTATTATTCCTTGGGTCAGTACCCAGTAGTGCAAGTACTAGATCGTAGGGTAGTTCTATTTTTTACTTTTTGAGGAACCTCTATACCGTTTTTCACAGTGTCTGTACCAGCTGCATTTCTACCACCAGTACAAGAGGGTTCCCATTTAACCACATCCTCACCAACATCTGTTGTTTCAAACTGTGTTGCTGATTTTAGCCATTCTGATAGGTTTGAGGTGATACTGTAGTTTTGATTTGCATTTTCCCAATGATGAGTGATGCAAGCATCTTTTCATGTGTCTGTTGGCTACTTCCATGTCTTCATTGGAAAAATGTCTATTCATGTCTTCTGCCCATTTCTTTTTTTTTTTTTTTAAAGATTTTATTTATTTATTTGACAGAGGGGAACACAGCTGGAGAGGGAACACAAGCAGAGGGACTGAGAGAGGGAGAAGCAGGCTTCCCGCCGAGCGGGTCTCTGGGATCATGACCTGAGCTGAAAGCAGTCGCTTAACCAACTGAGCCACCCAGGCCCATTTCTTAATTGGATTATTTGTGTTTGGGGTGGCTGTTATCTTTATAGTTTGCATTCTAACCTTTTACCAGATACGTCCTTCACAAATATCTTCTCCCATTCCATAGGTTGCCTTTTAGTTTTGACGATTGTTTCCTTTGCTGTGCAGAGCTTTTTTGTTTGGATACAGTCCCAATAGTTCAATTTTGCTTTTGTTTCCCTTGTCTCAGGAGACTTATGTAGAAAAAAGTTGCTATGGCTGATGTCAAAGAAATTACTGCCTGTGCTTTCTTAAAGGACTTTCAATGTTTCAGATCTCACTTTTAGGTCTTTAATCCATTTTGAGGTTATTTTTATGTCTGATGAAAGAGAATGGTCCCAGTTCATTCTTTTGCATGTTGTTCAGTTTTCCCAGTATCATTTGTTGAAGAGACAGTCTTTTTCCCAGTGGCTATTCTTTCCTGCCTTTTTGAAGATTAATTGGCCACATAACTCTAAGTTCATTTTTTGGGTTTTCTGTTCTGTTTATCTGTGTCTGTTTTTGTGCCAGTACTGTAGTGTTTTGATTACTGCAGCTTTGTAATACAGTTTGAAGTCTGTAATTGTGATGCCTCCAACTTTTCTTTTTCAAGGTCGCTTTGGTTATTCAGGGTCTTTTGTGGTTCCATGCAAATTTTAGAATGGTTTGTTCTAGCTCTGTGAAAAATGCTTTTGGCTTGCTATAATTGTGTGGATTGCTTTGGGTTGTATAGGCATTTTAACAATTTGTTCTGCCAGTGAGCATGGAATGTCTTTCCATTTCTTTGTGTTATCTTCAGTTTCTTTCATTAGTGTTTTATAGTTTTCAGAGTACAGGTCTTTCACTTGTTTGGTTAGATTTATACCTAGGTATCTTGTTTTTGGTGCAATCGTAGAGGGGATTGATTCCTTAATTTCTCTATCTGCTGCTTCATTGTTCAAACAATTGGCTGTATAGAGATGCAACAGATTTTTGTACATTGATTTTATATCTTACAACTTTACTGAATTTGTTTATCAATTCTGGCAGTTTTTTGGTGGATTCTTTTAGGTTTTCTGTATATTATTGTAATCTGCAAATAGTGAAAGTTTGACATCTTCCTTGCCGATTTGGATACCTTTAATTTGTTTTTGTTGTCTGGTTCCTGTGACTCGGACTTCTAGTACTATGTTGAATGAAAGTGGTGAGAGTGGACATTCCTGTCTTATTCCTAATTATAAAAGTAAAGCTCTCAGTTTTTCCCCATTTAGGATGATGTTAAATGTGGGTTTTTTTTCATATATGACCTTTATTATATTGAGGTATTCCCTCTAAACCTGCTTTTTTAAGTTTTTTTTTTCATGAATGGATGTTGTACTTATCAAATGCTTTTTCTGTGTCTTTTGAAGTGATCCTGTGGTTCTTATGTTTTCTCTTGTTAATTACTATGTCACATTGATTGATTTGCAAATATTGAACTCCCCCCCCCTTCTACCCGGGAATAAATCCCACTGATCTTGGTGAATGATTTTTTTAATGCCTTGTTGGATTTGGTTTGCTACTATTTTGTTGAATATTTTTGCATCTATGTTCATCATAGATATTGGCCTGTATTTCTCTTTTTTTGTGTGCCTTTATCTGAGTTTGGTATCTGGGTAGTACTGGCCTCATAGAATGAATGTGAAAGTTTTCCTTCTTTTTCTTTCCTTTCCTTTCCTTTCTTTCTTTCTTTCTTTCTTTCTTTCTTTCTTTTTTTTTTTTTTTTTGAATTGTTTGAGGGGAATAGGTATTAACCCTTTAAAATGTTCAGTAGAATTCACCTGTGAGGCCATCTGGTTCTGGACTTTGTTTGTTAGGAGTTTTTTGATTATAGATTCTGTTTCTTTGCCGGTTATCACTCTGTTTTTCCTAATCCTGTTTTAGTTTTGGTAATTTATATGTTTCCAGGAATTTATCCTTTTCTTCTAGTTTGTCCAGTTTGTTGTCATATAGTTTTTCATCATAATTATCTTAAAATTGTATTTTTGTGGTGTTGGTTGTTATTTCTCCTGTCTCGTTTGTGATTTTATTTGGGTCCTTTCTCTTTTCTTTTTGATAAGTCTGGCTAGAGGTCTATCAATTTTACCTATTTTTCCAATGAAACGAGGACCTGGTTCTTTTTTTTAAAAGAAATTAATAATGTGAGGAAGGCAAAAACAGTAGACCTAATTAATAGGTCAAAACCTTAGTTCTCTGAAAAAGTTAACAATAGATAATCTAGTAGGTAACTTGATCAAGGCATAAAAGAGAAAGCACATGAAATAAGGTAACCATGAAAACAGAAGAAATTAGAACTGTAATATGAGACTACTTAGCAGACCTTTATGAAAATGAATTAAAAAATTTAACGAAACGGACTCCTTCCTAGGGAAGTACAGATTAACAAAATTGACCTCATCACAGAGTTATAAAAAGTCAGTTTTTGGAAAAGAAATAGGGAAAATTAAGTAATACCTTACAGAAAGCACCATGGCCTGATGGTTTTACAGGGGAATTCTACCAAGCCTTTAAAGACCTGATAATTCTAATACTTTAATTAAGTTTATATGTTCCAGAGCTGTGGAAATGAAAAACTTCTCCTCTTCCTTCCTCCCTTTCTTCCTTTCTCTTTATAAAAGGGGGGAGGTTGTTGTCAGCTTTTAATCTGACTTGAGAGACATCAGGTGTTTGATAATAGAGTCCTTTCTGCACTTGATGATTTAAATTGTAAAATATATGTGATATAAATTTTACCATTTTAGCCATTTTTAAGTGTACTGTGTCATTAAGTACATTCACATTGTACTTAATGTGTATTTAATGCAACCATCACTACCATTCATCTCCAGAACTTTTTCATCATCCCAGACTGAATCTCTGTACCTATTCAGCAGTAAGTTCTCATTCCTCCTTCCATGTAGCCCTTGGCAATCACTATTCTGCTCTCTGTCATTCTATGAGTTTAAATATCTCATGTAAGTGGAATCATATAGTATGTCTTTTTGTGCCTGGTATATTTCATTTAGCATATATTTAAGGTTTGTATGTGTATGTATGAGAACTTAATTCTCCTTTAAGGCTTAATAATATTTCATTGTTGTATGTACACACTACATTTTGTTTATCTGTTCATCTATTGGAAACTCCAGTGGCTTCACCTTTTGCCTATTGATAATGCAGCTGTGAACATGAGTGTGCAAATATCTGTTTCAATCTTTGCTTTTAATTCTTTTTGATGTGTAAGTAGAAGTAATATTACTTGATCTTTATGGTAATTCTATGTTTAATTTTTTGAGGAACCATATTAACTGTTTTTCCCCATGTCCCCATCAAAACAGTACAAAAAGGAAGCAATATATGGACCAATATCAATAATAAATATTGGTGTAAAAGTATGAAATAGAAATTTAGCAAACAAAATCATTACCTCATTGAGCAAATAATATACCAAGTGATATTCATTCCAGGAATACAAGATTGAATATTAGGAAATCTGTTAGTATCCGGCATGATAATAATAGAACCTAGGGTAAAATCAAATTGTTACTACCATAAGTGCTGAAGAGAAACCTTTGACAAATCCAGTGCCCATTCCTAATAAAAAGCTCTGTCCAGGTTGGACATAGGAATTGAGGATTACTTTTTTATCACGGTAAGATTCATATACTTTGGTCCCCAAATTGGCATCTTACTTAGGGGAAACACTAGAGACATATTCACAAAAATTAGGAGCAAAGCAGATTCCCACTATCTCTGTTACTTCTCATCATCATACTATAGGTATTAGCCAGTACAGTTAGACAAGAAAAATCAATTAGAAACACAAATTAAAATATGGAAATTAATAACTTTCAATAACAATAATCAGAGTGTAATGTTAGAAAAAATTTCCATTTGAGTGTCAGTAATTACTTGACAATAAACTTAGATAATGTGACTCAACAATATAAAGATACTGATTTTCCCTAAGTTACTTTATAAATGGAGCACAAACATCAGTAAAAACTACTAACAAACTTTTTAAAGACTTAGATAAGTTGGTAACACACTAAAATAGCCAGGATAACAATGAGGGGAAGATTGTACAGGTTATACTAACTCTGCTAAATAGATATACAGTAGGGGCACCTGGGTGGCTCAGTTGTCAGGCGTCTGCCTTTGGTTCAGGTCATGATCCCGGAGTTCTGAGATCGAGCCCTGCATTGGGCTCCCTGCTCGGTAGGAAGCCTCCATCTCCCTCTCTCACTCACACTGCTTGTGTTCCCTCTCTAGCTGTGTTTCTCTCTGTCAAATACATAAATAAAATCTTCAAAAAAAATAAATAAACAGATATGGTAAAGCCTATATAATTCAAAGTGCAGTCTGACATGTGCATACACAGACCAGTGAAATATCATAGAAAGAACAGGAATAGATCCATGTACATAGAGAAATCAAGTATTTGATAAAGATAATATCTTAAATTCCTGGGGCTAAGGTGTATTGTTCATACATGATTGTAGGAAAACTAGGTAGCCATTTGGAAAAGGATAAAATTAGACCCATGACTCAAGCTACTCAAAAGAATAAACTAGAAATGAATTCGAGTGAAATGTAAAAAATACTGTACAAGTACTAGAAGCAAACATGAACTCCTCTTCAACCTTGATTTAGAAAAAGGCTTTTTACCTATGGTTATTTTTTCTATGGCCTCTGAATTTTGAGCTAGTCAGTTTGAACAATACAAAAATAATTCCTGCATGACAAAAAAATAGCATAAATTCAAAGGACAGCTGAAACTAGGAGAGAATCTTTGCAGTATATACCATGGACAAAGGGCTAATACTCTTAATATAACAAACTTAAAATTTGAGGGACAAAGGAATGAAAAGCGAAGAGAAAAATGGGGGAAAAGACATGAATAGACATTTCACAGAAAATATATAACAAGACTGTTAAACATACGGAAAAGTGGTCAGATTCACTCAGAAATGCAAATTAAGGCAGCACTGTCAGATGGGCAAAAATTATAAGTTGCTATGGGGAAACAGGCACTTTCATGCGTTCTGATAATACAAACTGTACAACCCGCCTGGAGCAGAATTTGGCAGTAATCTAACAGCTATATATGCACCTTACCCTTTGACTCAACAGCCCCACATCTAGAAATCTATCTTGAAAAAATACCTCCAAAACTGTGAAAATATATAACCACAAGGATATCGATTGGAGCATTGATTGTAATTACAAAATATTGGAAACAACGTAAGTGCCCATTCATAGGAGAATGGCCATATAAACTATGGTATATTCAGGTAGTGGAGTGGCATGTAGCAAAGTATGAGGAAGACCTATGGATCACTATGTGGATTGATTTCCAAAATGTACTAAGTGGAAAAAAAAATGCAGAGTGTAGAAGAGTAAAATATACAACCTTTTGTGAAAGAAAATGTGCATGTGTAAAGTATACATGTGCCATTTGTGCAGAAGTAATACTGAATGGATAAACCAGAAACAAATGAGACCTGCCAGGGGTTGTTGTGTATGGGGAATAGGGATGAGAAAGAAGTAGAATTTCTTGAGTATATACTTAATACAGTTTTAACTCTTAGAACCTGGTAATATTTCTCATACCCCTAAAATTAGTTGAATAATTGAGACCAACAAGAATGTGAGTTAGCCCAAAATAAAATGCAGACAGTAACAAATTAACCTAACTAATACATAACTTAAGTATAGTGAAGGGGGGGATATGAAAAGAACTAACCTAACTAACTTTAGAGAGTAGTATTTTGACTATAGTCTAAAGCTGGAGACAACTATAAACAAATCCTGCACTACAATTACTTTCTCACGGTGTTATGGATTAGGACTTCTGTAACTACTGTATGTGGATATTAGGAATAAGCAAATAAGTAAATATTATGGATAATGAGAGCCAGGTTTTTCACTGTCAGAACTTACAAATAAGGAAAAGTAAAGGCAAGACTGAACTTGTATTGGATTGTCATTGGAGGTATTAGTATGAATATGTGATTATTTATGGTTACAGGTAGTTGGATAGAAATACAGGTTGTGTGTGTGTGTGTGTGTGTGTGTGTGTGTGTGTGTGTACATGAATATGTTTTCTAGCTGTGTTTGCTGAGAGGGCCTGGAGACAATGACCCGTCCCTGCAACAGTGAATACATTAGCACCCAGATCTTTGTTTCTAAATATTACTCTTAAATATAAAAGGAACTGAGGATTCTTGAGGGAGAAGTGGGTGATTCCAGCGCTTAGGCAAGGAAATTACAAGATGAGCTCTAGAACATTTTTTGGTGCCACGAAGTAATGAAATACCCAAAAAATGATGAGGGAATGTGGAAAGAACATAGGAGTCAACTTGAGGGGATGGGGTTTCTATTCAACAGATCTGACACAAGTTTAGAAATCAGTTATAATAATGAAATACAAGATGCAAGATAAACTGTTTTAGCTCATACTGAAATGAATAATTCTATATAAATTCTATAAATAAATGAGTATAAATGAATTTATATTTGTATATATTTGATTTTATTTATATTCATTTATAAATGAATTGTGATAGTACAGATTGTGAATATAAATGGAAGAAAAGGGACACTTTTTTGTCGTGGAGAATTTCAGTTAATGAATGAATGAAGAAAGGTGAGTATCTCCCACAAGGCGGTACTTAACTGATTTCCAGGGGACATTCTTCAAAGTAACTAGCCAATACGTTTTATGTGTCGAGGTACTGAAAATAAACAGATGATCTGTCCCATATTGGAGGATAATAAGGACATATGCAACATGAACATAGTATGGGATCTTGGAGTATATCTTGGACCAGAAAAAGGACATTAGTTGGACAGTTGGTGAAATTGGAATAAGTTATGTAGGTTAATAGTCTTTTATCAATGTTAATTCTGTCAGTCTTTTCATGTATTTTGAAGCTCTTTTATTGTCACTGTTATGTCCTGATGCTCTTTTATTATTATGAAATATTCTTTTTTATCTCTGGTGATAATCTTTGCCTTGAAGCCTACTTAATCTGATCTGAATCTGGTTACTTCAGCTTTCTAATGCTTAGTTGTTTGCATGGTATCTTTTTCATCTTTTTATTTCAAACTTCTTATGTGTTTATATGTAAAATGCATCTCTTACAGTGTATTTTTGGCTCTTTTCTAAATCTTCTCTGGAGATGTCTTTTTTATTTGGAATGTCTAGTCCATTATATTTAATTTGGCCGTCATTCTTATTGTATCCTTTGTATTTTGTTGTTTTTTTCTGGCTGTTTTCAAAGGTCTCTTTCCATTTGGTTTTTAAGAATTTGACTATGAAGTGCCCAGGGATTGTTTTTTTCTTTATATTCATACCACTTATGGTTTTTCTTAGTCTTTTTGGATGTGGGATTTGATATCTTTATCAGTCTGGAAAGGTTTTAGCCATTATATTATATCTTTTCTGCCCCATTCTTTTTCCCTTCTTAGACTCCAGTTACATGTATGCTAGACTGTTCTTGCATCGTTTATCTTTGGGTGGCTTTTATTTTTAAGTCTCCAATCTGCTATTCAATCTATCCAGTGATTTTTAAATTTAAGGTATTTTTCAGTTTTTAGAAACTTTTTGTTTCTTTCCATGTTTTAATTTCTTGCCCATTCACTCATGATTATATTTTTCTTATTGTCCATGAATTGTTAAAATGGCTGCCTTAAAATTATTTACAAATTTCATCATCTAAATTCATGCTTGATACCCTTTTCTTTTGGATGTGTGTAAAATCTTCCTGATTCTTTATAAGTCTGGTGATTTTATCCTGGCTGTCATGAATAATTCATTGTGGAGTGACTTTGTTATATTCTTCTGAAGATTGATGTTTTTGTTTTATATTGGCCAGTTTTTAGCTCAAGGCACACTCTAACTGTGTAGCTGACCGGGGCTGAAATCTCTGTTTAGTTCTTTTAGGCTGCTGGACATCTGCCATGTTCATGCATAGTTCATCAGTCAATAAGAGATTTAGGCAGAGTTTAACTGTAGAATTTGGAGTTCTCTTGCACTCTGTCCTCTCTAGGATTTCTCCCCTCACTTCTAGCTCTTGTGGTAGCGTCAAAGTGTATCCTCTGATTCTTCAGACTAGTTTTTCTTTTTTAGTTCTAGCCAACCAGGCACCAGTTAAATCCTGCTGTCAGGTGAAAATCCTAGTAAAAGGGGGTTACTCCTCCAGTGCCATTACCTTTTCTTAAGGGCTAGTGTCAATAATGATATTGGTTTCTCTGTAGGCTTTCTGATAGTTGACTTATATTTTATCTGCAACTGAAAGCTGCCTGTGGAACAGCTACTCCATTACCAGAGGCAAAACTTCTTACTAAACATCTTTAAAGATAAACTCATGTTGCTTTTTGTATGCCATATATAATTGCTGCTTATTGTTCTAGTATAAGCATCCATCATATATTTTATGTTTTCACTCCCTGGTGACATAGACTAGGTTGACCACAGTTCCTGATACTATCAACAGTACCACTTAGAGCATTACGTGTGGAAAGGTTTCTTTGGCATCTTTGTCCCAAGAGTGAACTTGTTGGATTGTAGCATGTTTGCATACCTAATTTCATGAATGAATCCCCTTCCAGTAGTGCATTGAGTGTTTTCGTTTACTCACATCCCCAAAAGACTTAGATTGTCCGTCTTACTTATATTTGCTGATGTGATGGGTAGGTGATGGTATCTCATTTAAACTTGCATTTTCTGATTTCTAGAGATACATGCTTGTTCACATCTTTTTCACCTTTGATGTGTTGGCTTTTGTGTCCAGTTGCCTATTTTTCTGCTTTGTGTTTCAAATCAGATCTTTACTTTTCCTTATGATTTGTATTGTTTTGGCCATACCAAAGAAATTCTTTTACATCTCAAGGAAGTATGCTCCTACATTTTTCTCTCTTATGGCTCTGAACTGCCTATATATGATAAAGGTAGAAATCCAGCTTGATGTTTCTCAATGTGATGCAACCAGTTTTTCAAGCATGTTGTCTTTTTTTATTATTATTACTTGTGTTTGGAAGTACGTTTTAGCGTATCATTTGAAGGAATTGAGTTAATTGTCCAAGTGACTTTTTGGGATCAGATTAATATTAAGGGGAACTAATTTAATTGATGAATAAAAGTTTATGTAGTAACCTCTGTTAACTCTCAGTGGCCAGTTCTTTCTGATCTTTCCTCTGTTGACATGCTGTATTCATGTAGCACCTTACTTGTTTCTCTAGCTCTTTGCTTATCTCATTTGATCCTTGGAATGACTCCAGATAGAAAAACTGGGTATTAGCTCTGTTTTATGGCTGTTGAATCATAGTTTCAGTGATTTGCCTGAGGCTCCTAGTTTTGTATTTCTACCTTTTCTTTCTTTCTTTCTTTCTTTCTTTCTTTCTTTCTTTCTTTCTTATTTATTTATTTATTTATTTATTTATATTTTACTTATTCGAGAGACAGAGTGAGTGAGAGGGTGAGAGAGCACAAGGCAGCTGTGGGAGAGAGGCAGGGAGAGGGAAAAGCAGACTCCCCCCTGAGCAGGGAGCCAAAGGCAGACTCATAACCGACTGAGCCACCCAGGTGCCCCCATACCTATGTTTTGTTGAGAAGAATTTGTTTGCTCAGGCAGTTATGGAATATTGCCGATAATGAATAAAAGCCACTTCAATCCATTTTTCTCCTGAGTATGTTTTAAAGGTAATATTAACAAGGTTTTCTTTTGTTAGCTTATCTCTTTTCCCCCCCTTCTCCTTTTCCTTGGAGAAGCTGTCTTAAGCTTTATGACTAGCAGTTAACAGGTTTCTTTCATATTAGTACTTTTTGGGAGAGGGGACTGAGGGTAAATGGTTTCATTTAGAGGTTTGCCTATCGAACCTTAAATGTTGCGTATGCTGTTATTCCATAAGTACAGGAAGTTTAGTATCTTTAAAATCATACGTACTCTATCCATAGGGTATATACCAGTATCCTTTAAACTTAGATTTTACCTACTTTTGTATTTAGATTTTTCAAAGCAGTTTTGGTGTATACTTTGTCATTTATATTAAGTTGCTTGGGAACTTGGTGTTTCTGGGTAGACAGATTATGCACTTGGAGGTAGGATATTTCTCTAGCTTCATCAGTGTTATGAAATAAAGATGAAATTATTTGTTATTAAATAAGTTGATGATTTTAACAATTGAGATTTAACAAATTCTTAAAAGGGCATCTTTTAGTATGTTTGTTTTGAGTGGTTTACTGGTGTTAGTTACTCTGAAACATGGCCTATTATCCACAACTCTAGTGTTAAAGGAACATTCAGTAATGGAATTAGCACTTTTTTCTTTCAGTTGGCTGTAAGAAGTACGCTGGGGTATCAGGATGTAGTAAATCTATTTTTTAAAAATATTATTTAGTAAATCTTAATATATGAGCTAATTCTTCAAAGATACCAATTTTATTTTTCTTTAAATCTCTTTTTTCTGCTTTTTTTAGAGGAAGTATCATTCTGCAAAGGAAGCTTATGAACAACTTTTGCAGACGGAAAACCTTTCTGCACAAGTAAAGGCAACTGTCTTACAACAGTTAGGTATGTAATAATGTACATTTAGTGTATTAAAAGTTTTCTCTGTTTTTACATGTCACGATTGGTTCTTTTTCCTTCTTTTACCCAGAGTTGATAGAATTAATCTGAACCAAGCATATTTCCACCTTCTACCAAGCATTGTCCATTTCATTTCAGTTCTTCAGTGTAACTAGTCCTTTTAAATTCTCAGGATTATTCTCATTCTCTAGTACTTAACCTATGGGTGAAGAGGGTTGAATACTTCTTTGTGCCATATATGCTTAGCACTGGATGAAGTTAAGTGATTTGTCTGGAGTCACTTGGTGGTTGGTGAGCTTGGTTTCATAGCTCTGTCAATAATATTAACTCAAACATTTCATTTAAAAGTTGTGGAATATCTAACAGTATAGTGTTTTTGTATCCATTCAATATTCTAGTCTGATGTTAAAGATGAAGAAATGTAGCCATTTGGATATAATATGTCACTGTGACCAAGAATATAGTGATTGAGTTCCCTACATTTAGTTTTGTTGTGTAGTTATTGAGTCATGTTTCTTGTACATATTTGTTATTTGGGTTCCCCCCCAGCTTTTGTTTATTTGTTTTTGGTCTGGGGAAGTAATGTATTCTTAATTTTTAACCAATATGTAATAATACAAATATTTTCATAATGTGACTATTTTCATATAATTTTAAATTCATTTAAGCCTAGATTTTATCACTGATTTTTATGATATTGCTACATATCATATGATTACTTATACAAAATGAGTACTTTGCCTTAATATAAAACTTTTGTTTTAGTTTTGTTTTTAATTTAATCTCTGGTTAGAATTTTACTTGAGTTATCCATACTTTAAATACTGTGGAAGTATTTGAATATTTTTTTTTTTTTAGTAAGTTTACAGATCATGTTTGAGTATTGTGAATTTCTATCTTTAAAACAAGTTTAACCATCTCTGTCCCCCCTCCACTCACATGCATGTGGGCTCTCTCTCAAATAAATAAATGAAATCTTAAAAATAAATTAAAACCAGCTTACTAGTAATTTTTTGTGTTCTAAGTAAAAAGAACAAAGTGATGCCTTTAGCATAAGGCAGCTTACTCGTTCAGCTAATATTTGAATGTGAACTGTTTTTTAAAATCCACACTATTTATAAGTTTTTATGCATTTTAGCTGCAGTGAAGGAAATGTCAACAGCAAAAATGCATACACCTTTTAAACTTAGGAAATAGATTGAAATAGTTTTGGATTATGTCTGAATCACCTGTCCTCTTTAGCATTGGCTTACCATATTTCAGAGTAAGTATAATAAACTTTTCATGATTTTGAAAGGAAAAAATACTTCTCCTAATTAAGTCTAACTTATGCCTACATATCAGTTCTTCCTACTTGCTTGTCATTGCTGCTTAAACATCTGCTTTTAGAGCTTGTTTCTCTAAGTTCCATTCTTACAAGTAATGGGGATAACGGAAGAACAGAAAAACAAACATAAATGTGTGATTGACATGTATTTCCATAAAACATAGTAACTCAGTCTCCTTGAAATATCATTTGGAGCACAGCAACTATAATAAATGTCAGAATATAAAGGTCCTTATTTGTTACATGTAATATGGACTATACACAAAGAACAGAGCTGATTTTATGCACTTGAATTGGTCCACAACTGAAATATGATTTCCCCAGCAAAAAACCCAATTATTCCTGTGTATCTTAAACGTTTTAGAATACAGTCAGTATTCCATGATCCAATCTTTTGATTGCTTGCCTATCTCTTTCCTTTTCTTTTCCTCTTCCCTCTTCCATCCTGTAAACATTCTACATATTTAAGGTGTACAGCATGATGTTTTGATATACCTATATATAGTGAAATGAATAGGATTGTCAAGCTAATCAACAAATAGATCTCACATAGTTACCATTTATTTGTGTGTGGTGGGAGCACCCAAAACCTACTTTCTCAACAAATTTTGTGTATATATAACAGTATTATTAGCTGTAGTCATTCTGCTGTGCATTACTCTCTAGACTTATTCTTCCTACATAACTGCAACTTTATACCCATTTCTCCTACCTCCATTCCTGGTACTACCATCCTGCTGTCTGCTTCTATGTATTTAGCTTTTTGAGATTCTACATATAATTGAGATTATGCACTATCTTATTTATTAAACATTTGTGGTACCCATTTTATACCTTCTTATTTACACCATTTGAATATACTTTTCTTAGCCTTTGGTGTTTTTTTGTTTTTTAAATATTTGTTGAATGCTTTATAGTTCTTTTTTTTTTTTTTAAGATTTTATTTATTTGACAGAGAGAAACACAGCCAGAGAGGGAACACAAACAGGGGGAGTGAGAGAGGGAGAAGCAGGCTTCCTGCTGAGCAGGGAGCCCGATGCGGGGCTTGATCCCGAGACTCCGGGATCATGACCTGAGTTGAAGGCAGATGCTTAATGACTGAGCCACCCAGGCGCCGCCATAGTTCTTACTTTAGATAAGTTGTGAACATATGTGGCCAGTGCCAGTGAGG
Organism: Spilogale gracilis; assembly: GCA_004023965.1. Lineage (NCBI taxonomy): Eukaryota > Metazoa > Chordata > Mammalia > Carnivora > Mephitidae > Spilogale > Spilogale gracilis. The sequence goes on from PITA01003939.1 coordinate 57,133, forward strand.
TAGGGTTATATGTGTGTGTTGGGACTCTGAGCTATCATTGATTAAATAGTCATATTTATTCCTTGGAAATAAACCTTGGGTTAATAGACTGTCTGGGATCATCTTAAAATGTACATAAAGTTTTACATAGAACGCTGAATAAGATTGAACATCTTTATATTCTTTGTTTCATAACTTGGAATTTTTTCAAATACCAAAATGAGAAAAGAGGAACTATAGTTTGTAATCTACTAAATGTTAAGTCTGTACTTAATACCAGGTTCTCTGGAATAAGGTTCTTTATAGGTTTGACTCTATCTTCCTGTGAGAAACAGACTTATGATCAGAATTGGAAGTTCTAAATTTTGGGAATATGTATGCCAAACTAAATGAATAAATTGAAAAAAGAACATTTTTACTTATGTTTTCTGCTTGGTATTCTTAAACTGAAGAACAGTTAAGTCATTTAGGTAAATACTTTTTAATTATTTACTATAGGTTGGATGCATCACACTGTCGATCTTCTGGGAGATAAAGCCACCAAGGAAAGCTATGCTATTCAGTATCTCCAGAAGTCCTTGGAAGCAGATCCTAATTCTGGCCAGTCCTGGTATTTCCTGGGAAGGTGAGATTGCACTTAAGTTTTGCTTCTCTTCATTCCAACTAAGAGATTTGAATTATGAGCTAAAAGGATTGTTTACATTTATAACTTGATCAGTGTATTTTCCTTTTTAAATATATTATCACAAAGATTTCTGGAAGTTAAAAGAAAACTTCTGAATGTGATAGTTTTCTCCCAGTATAATCGGGTCTACTGGGACATTTCTTATTTTGCTTGTTAGAGTTTCATTTGACTTCAATTATTGCTGGTTTTTAAAAAGTCTTATCAGATAGTAGTTCTTCATTCTAGTATTTAAATGCCCTTTCTTCTGATTTCTAGTATTTTCTTTATATGTCTGTCTAACACAACAGAATTAATTTTTCTGCCTGGTGACCACCAGTAGCCATTGGGGCCTTGCTGTTTATAATTTTGAATAATGATATATAGGTTAGAATGGACATAATTTGATTAATTAGGTCTCAAATCAGTGATCCCTGACATCTCACAGTGAGAAAGTAGATACATTATTAGTGGATTTGTTGGAAAGGAGAAGTGACGTATAATGAAGATAGTTTTCTGTAAGTCTGTAACCTTTTCTCTGTACTTTAAATGCCAAAATTATGCTTACTGGTTATCTGAAATACACCTTTTGTATATGTATCTATATTTTTGGGCCATTATTAGATTGTATTTTCGTTCCTAACTGGTTTTAGCTTTTGTGGTAGGGTGGAAAGATCAATGTACTAAATGTTGAGAGACTTGAAGTCTTGGTTAGGCTGTATGTGGAATCATGGATAGTATGGTTAAACTTTTTGATGCTTCAGTTTTCTTTTAAGCTATTAAAGAAGAGGATTATGTTAGATCGTTGGTTTTCATAGGGGACTATTTTGTCCCATAGGGATCATTTTATAATGTGTGGAGATAATTTGGTTAGCACAGGTATGGGGAATGCTACAGGCATCTAGAGGGACAGCCCTGTATGACAAAAAATTACCTTACCCAAAATGTCAGTAGCGCTGAGGTTGAGAAGCCCTGGTTATAGATTATCTGTTAGGTAACTTCTCACCCTAAAGGTTTCAATTTTATGATTTCTTTTGAAGTTATCCTATTTTGTTTTAATTTTAGCTCTTTGAATTTTCCATATAATCATGTTAAGTTTTAGCATTTTGTATGGTTTCATTTTTCCCTTAAATTTAGCAAAGTGTTTTTCTATGAGATGGAGTAATACTACGTTTTTAAAAAAATTTTTTGATTAGTCATTAATAATGTATAATAAGAGTTGGCTGGGAAAGTACCTGTTTTTAGCAGAAATTTTCTAATACCTTCCAAGGCTTATAAAATCATCTAATTTGGGTTGCTCACTAGTACAGCTTGAGAGTCCAAGTTTTATCTTTCTCTTTCACTGAAGATATTTGGGAGCAGAAACTGGATCTTACCATCTTTGCATATTCTTGTCTAGCAAAGTGGCTAGCAGTCAATAAGTGGAATACATAAATTGACTGAATACCATTTGCATTTGGAGCTAGCACCGTTGCTAGTGTTAGTGTTGCACAGTGGGAGGCTTCATACAGGAACTGGAAAGGAGGTCCAGTACTGGGAAATAGGGGCTACATAGTCATAGCCTTTAGTGTTAACATTTAAATATGAAAATTATTTTAATATAGGTTAAAAGGCATGTGTCACAGAGATTATTTTCCTTTTGATCTAAAGATTAGTAGTTTAATACAATACAGTAGTGTTGATGTCTTTTTAGTGTGCTTAAAAAAAATTCTAGGCATTTAGGGGCGCCTGGGTGGCTCAGTTGGTTGGGCGACTGCCTTCGGCTCAGGTCCTGATCCTGGAGACCCGGGATCGAGTCCCACATCGGCCTCCCTGCTTGGCGGAAGCTTACTTCTCCCTCTCTCACTCCTCCTGCTTGTGTTCCCTCTCTGGCTGTGTTTCTCTCTGTCAAATAAATAAAATCTTTTTTTTTTTTTTTTTAAAGATTTTATTTATTTGACAGAAACACAGCCAGAGAGGGAACACAAGCAGGGGGAGTGAGAGAGGGAGAAGCAGGCTTCCTGACGAGCAGGGAGCCCGATGCGGGGCTCGATCCCGGGTCTCCGGGATCATGACCTGAGCCGAAGGCAGTTGCTTAACCAACTGAGCCACCCAGGCGCCCCTCAAATAAATAAAATCTTAAAAAAAAAAAATTCTAGGCATTTAAACATCTAAAATTACTATTTTAGTAATGCTGTAACTTTTACCTCAGTGAACAGTATTTCCACAGGAGGGTTTTGTTTGTTTTAGTTAACTGACTTCATATTTTAAACCACCGAGATGCTTTTATTTGAATCTTTTCAGATAAAATTTTCCAAATATATAACATCCTTTATGATTTCACAAATAAAGGATACTTACCTCAGTATAATTTGTTTTAGAGTGCAAGATTATCATGTTAGGTATTTGTTATTTTTTATCCATAATAACATAATTCGACAGTTGTTTTAGACTTTTTTCATTGATGTTTACTTTTTTGACCTCCTTTCAACTGCCTTCTGATGTGTTGCTTCTAGTCCTTTTTTGTTGTGAGAAAATTTTTATAAATCATATACATTTTAGAAGTTATTAAAACTCTGAATGGGGGGCGCCTGGGTAGCTCAGTGGGTTAGGCCTCTGCCTTCGGCTCAGGTCATGATCTCAGGCTCCTGGGATCGTGGCCTGCATCGAGCTCTCTGCTCAGCAGGGAGCCTGCTTTCTCCTCTCTGCCTGCCTCTCTACCTACTTGTGATCTCTCTCTCTGTCAAATAAATAAATAAAATCTTTAAAAAAAAACAACAACTCTGAATGGAGACCTCAGGTGTCAGTAAGCACCTTTTGGATTTGATGACCCTAATATTTCTGAGGCTTTTTATTACTTATTTGTGTTCCGGTCTCTATTGAAGATGTCATTTGGCATGTGTGTATCATAATACAAGGATAATGTGGTAATGCTCTTATACTAGTACTAATCACTGACATTGTTATCACAGAACTATAGAATGTTAGAGCTAGGAGGGACCAGGGAGGTCACCCGCTTCATTCTGTAAACCCATTTTACAGATACAGAAAGTGAGCTCAGAGAAGTAAAATGTTTTGTCCAAGGTCATAGTCACCACAGGTAACTAAATCAGAACTGGAACTAGAGTCTAGGTTCACTCACTGCTTTTTCAAAGACACAAGGTGGTCTCAGGGGAACTTAAGTTTTATTAGATGAGAAGTGGTTGGTGGTTGGACAGGGACATCTGAATTTGGGCACATTGGTTTCTTACTTTCATTTCGTAGGAATGAATTGTGAAAATGTTGGTTTGGGAATTACTGCTTATTCCTCCCAGTGGTGAGGTAGATTTGTCTATAAATCTGAGATTTGGCTTTGACTTAACAACAACAAACAGAATGTGTTTTCTACTGTCTATTAAGCATTCCCTTCCTTTGTGGTATTTGTGGGTATTTGGCATTGTTAATGACTTCTCCTCAATTCTCCCCTCGTAAAAGAGACACTGCCTTCTCTGTCTCAGTCACTGACAATTCTTATTGCCCAATCCACAAGATCAGTGATTCCTTAGGTTTATTTTCACCTCTCCCTTGTAGGTGTCCTGTGTTCTTAAACGTTTACTCTCTTCTATGTGGATAAATTCCAAATCTAGATCTCTGTATTTCAAGGTATTAAATTTCAGACCACATCTCCTTTCTTTACCTAGCGTTATCCATTTTAGTGTTCTCACCTCACATCAAAGTAAGCGTATTTCAGACCTCATTCATATTCTTTCCCAAACCATCTCCTCTCCTTTTAGTTTTGCCAGTATTTTTTAAAACTTTCTTTGCTCGGGCTTAAATCTAAGTTATACTACCCTCCCCTCCCCACCCCCACAGATATCTGATCAGTCAGTCACAAAGTCTTTTATCTGCTTTTCTTTTGGTTTACTGTTTCTCCTTTCTTTTTTTTTCTTGCCCATTTTCGTTATTTTTACTCCAGTTTTGGCCTGTTCCAAGTCAGTGAGTATAGCTGCCTTCTTCTTTTACTGTCCATAATGTATTTTCCTTTTCAGTTTATACCTACATGTTGTTAGCAGATTAATAGTCCTGTAAAGTGCTTTCATGGTGCCATTTCTCTTGTTAGAAGAACAAAAACTTCAGATTATCCTGGAGCTGGATTTATAATTCTCTCTACTCTTTGTATCTTTGCTATCTTCTATACATTGGGTTTTGCTGATACTGTTCAAACAGCATTTTGAAATGCCTTCTCTCATCTTCTCTGAATCAGTGGTTCCCCAGACTTCTGGATTACACGAACCAGTAAAACTTCAAAGAATAATTATGAAGATATAAATAAGCTATTTGGGCATGTAAAAACATTTAAGAATTTTTTTACTATTTACTTGTCCAGTGGTATTTCAAAAGAATTCGGTTGCAATATAAATATTACTTAGTGTAATGGAAAATTTATGTAGGTATATGTTATTTTTCCATTTTATTTTCATGGCCAAATTGCCATATACCAGCTGATAATGGGTAATCACTGATCTAAACTATATGCATCTATGCATATTCACACTCCTTATTGTTACCCTTTCCTTGCTTTTCCTAAATCCTGTGGTGTGTGGTGTGTCTTTTACCCTAAATTCTCAGACCAGTTCTTATCTGTGTCAGCCACATGATAACGGCATCATGACATTTATAATGTGTCTTCAGTTCTCAACTAAATTGTAAGCTCCTTGAAGGCAAGGACTGGGTTTTGCTTTTTCTTTTTTCCTTAGCGCAAAGCACTAAGAAGATAATTTCTGTGTTCATAGTTTCAGCTGCTGCTCTGTGTATCCATCTAGTACATCTGCATTAAGAAAATGACAGGTCCTTGAAACTTTAATCATCCCTACTATCCTTCTATGTCATGAAATATTGCACTCACCGTATTATTACTGTTTTTGATAGTTAGCTTGATTTTACCTGCATCTTAATGTTTGTGTTTTTTACGAATTACAGAATGATTGACCTCATGGTTATTATTTAGGAAAGGAGAACTGAAATCTGATTCAGCAAGTCTTACCAACATAGAATGGTTTTCTTGGTTTTTTACTCTGTATTCTTAATGAATATAAGCTATATAAGTAGATCAAGCTGTTCAAGTGGAATGGCACGTGCATGTGTGTGCACGTGCGTGCTTTCACCTCTCTATATGATATTGAAGTGATATGGCCTTTAATTATTTTAATATTGTTCATTAATACAGCATGCTTTAGCACTCATCAGATAAACTATAATATAGTTTACTGAATGGTTAATTACAATGTACATTATAATTTTATATATATACACATATTCACAGAAATATGTTACCTTATTAGGATTTTTTTATTTGCTTTGCTATATGTAGTCCATTTTTCAGAAAATTAATTGATCAGCATTAATGGAGTTGTCTGGATTTTTTTTTCCCCCCTCCCCTCTCAGGTGCTATTCAAGTATTGGGAAAGTTCAGGATGCCTTTATATCTTACAGGCAGTCTATTGATAAATCAGAAGCAAGTGCAGATACATGGTGTTCAATAGGGTAAGATGTTATATAAAAGTCATGGTATTATACTTGATATACAACAGTTGCATCACATGCAATGTACTTGGTAGTTAATATCACGTGAGAAGCTAAGTAGTTTTGTTAGTTGACCTGTTTTTTTTCTTTCTCTTTCTAGCGTGTTATATCAGCAGCAAAATCAGCCTATGGATGCTTTACAGGCTTATATTTGTGCTGTACAATTGGACCATGGCCATGCTGCAGCCTGGATGGACCTAGGCACACTCTACGAATCCTGCAACCAGCCTCAGGATGCCATTAAATGCTACTTAAATGCCACCAGAAGCAAAAGTTGTAGTAATACCTCTGCACTTGCAGCTCGAATTAAGTATTTACAGGTAAAACTTTTAAATAGCAGTTTTCTAAAGGCACATGTTTCCCCATGACACTCAGGCAGGAGGCGGGTGGCTGGAAAGTTTGTCTAGTTGTGTTTTGATGTCTATAATTTGTTTCCATATTTTGTAAACATACCATAGCTTGTAATATTATTTTAAACTTTTCATTTGAAGTAAGATATGCAGTATTTAAAAGATGCTCTTTTGCACATTTACTGTTGATGCATATTAATTTACATAATTTTTTTCTATGTACTGTCTACATTTTTAAGTTGTCATAGCATTTTAGAGAAAATAACACAAACACTGTCTTTCACTCTTGCTTGGAGTTTCATGAGAAGACAGCTATGAGAACTCTGAAAACAGAGCTCAGCTTTGTTTTAATTCTCACAAAGGTTTATATTCTGGTTACCCTCTTTATACCTAGTATCTTTCTGAAACCCCAAATTAAGAATCTTATTTTCTTTTAAAAACAATTAGTTATAGCATTTAGGAAGATTTAGTGGACTTGCTCTTACTCAAGTAGGCTTGTGTTAAATTTGCTTTTTACATAATTTTTCCTAGGCTCAGTTGTGTAACCTTCCACAAGGTAGTCTACAGAATAAAACTAAATTACTTCCTAGTATTGAGGAGGCGTGGAGCCTACCAATCCCCGCAGAGCTTACCTCCAGGCAGGGTGCCATGAACACAGCACAGCAGGTGAGAAGTTGGGTTATGTTCTGCAGGTGCCCAGCTTTAAGGGTTCTTTTCAATCTATAGTGGTCAAGCGTATTTTACTAAGTACAGAAGGCTTTTATTAATGAAAGCCTTTTGCTGTAATTATGAAGGGAATCTAGATCAAAATAAAACTCCCTCTGATATGGGAAGAAATTTTGGGGTGCCAATTTAGAACCTTTGTGCATTTTCATGATTTTGAAGGAGATTTCTTAAAATAATGCTGCAGTGGTTTGTTTAATTTTTAAAGCAGTTTTTCAAAGGAAGGTACACATTCCTCCATTGATGATTCATTTGATTTTGATTTTCAATAATTGGAATCAGCGATGTCCACACAGCTTTGAAAAGTATGCAGTTTGTAAAGTTTTATAATTTGAAGGAATGAACTAAGAATATATAGAACCCTATTTTTGTCTTCCTTCTGTGATTCTTAGGCATGTAAACCTCATCATCCAAATACTGAACCTGTAGTAGGCCTCAGTCAAACACCAATTTCACAGCAACCCTTGCCACTACACATGATTCCTTCTAGCCAAGTAGATGACCTGTCCAGTCCTGCCAAGAGGAAAAGAACATCTAGTCCAACAAAGGTATATGTTTTAGAGAAATAGAAAATCCCAGTCAAAAAGGAAACTCCCAACTGCCCTGAACTTGCGCAGTTTGACCGTCTCCTGTCCTTTATTTTAAATCTGTGGACATCAAAGAGTGAAAGGTTTGAGTTTTCCATTCCAAATTTGTAGCATCATATTAAATATAGAAAGTAGGGACAAATTTGCATTCATCAAATCATTTTATTCATCTCCCTGCCGTTAAGATCTCAACACACTTTTCATCATCACTTTTTCCTGACATTGAGGTAAATTTATTGTTGGATCTAGTAGACAGTGTGGTATTAGGTTAGCCATTTGGGCCATAGTTTAGGGGTGGGCCTTTTTGGGTGGCTTATTAAAGAGTCTATTTTTGTTTTAAATTTATGATTTTCCAAATTTATTATGCATGTAAAATGATTTTTAAAAGAATTTAATGTCATAACATTTTTATATGTTATATTCCAACTCATAGTCGTTTGGCCTTCGTTAGTCATTATTATTAACTCCATGGATTTAACCAAATATTCTTTCTTTTTTTTTTTTTTTTTATCAATTTTCCTCAGAATACTTCCGATAATTGGAGTAGTGGCCATGCAGTGTCACATCCTCCAGTACAGCAACAAGCTCATTCGTGGTGTTTGACACCACAGAAATTACAGGTATGTAAGATATGCTTTTGCCAGATTGTTTTTCTTCTTAAAAAAGAGAAGCAGTAAACTTTAAATTTTTAAGTATTCTTAAAGTTGAGTGGTAGTAAATCTAATTAATATACATATAAGCAAAATGAACACTTTTATCAGAGTAATGGGATAATCTATTCTTGATGTTTCACTTATTTTTAGTTTTATTTTTAAATAGGCAGTATATTCACGTGGTTCAAACTGCATGAGTATGATTATAGGCCAAACAGAGTAAATTCTCCTTCCAGTTCCTGCTCCTATCCACTTAGTTCTCCTTCTAACAACCAGTTGTGTTATTAGTTGACCTATCTTTCCTCAGATATGTCATGCTCGTACAAGCAAATATGCATCCTTCTTCTTTCATGTTATTATTTTTCTCCTTTTTTCACACATGGTAGAATACAATAGATATTGTTAACAATGTATTTTTACAGATCTTTACATGTCAGTGTGTAAAGAGCTTCTTTGTTCTTTTATGGCTATGGCATATCTATGCATAGATGTCACACCTTTATTTAAGCAGAGCACTAGTTTTGGATAGTCAGGCTGTCTTCAGACTTTTCCTATTCTGGACAGTGCTGCTTTGAGTGTACTTGACATGATGCATTTTTAAGCTTAAAGAACTTTCTGTTTGAATGCCGAAAAGTATTGTATTAACGAGTAAAATTTTATACCCACCTGTCTCAAATACCACATTATAGTAAACCTCTTTAGATGAATGTTTATTTCTTACTTTCTCAAACTTCTTAAAGGGCTTCATTTTGGGGTTGATTACTATTGATCAGGAATCCTTATCTTTGACTATGTAATGGTTCTGAGTTGGTCCAGTCGTTTCAGGACAAGGTTGCTTAGAACAGTGAGCTTGAGCTTGTTTCTTAGATATGCCTTTGACTGTATTCTCCTTTCTTCTTCTTCTAGCACTTGGAACAGCTCCGTGCAAATAGAAATAACTTAAATCCAGCACAGAAACTGATGCTGGAACAGCTGGAAAGTCAGTTTGTCTTAATGCAACAACACCAAGTGTGTATAGCATTTTTTTCCCCTAAAATTTGTTAGCATTTTGAGTATTTTTTTTTTTTTTTGACTAAAATATCCTTCTAGAGCATGTTCATGCCCACTTCTTTCTGCCAGTATTTGGTGGAATTTAGTAATCTTGCTTCCTAAAATACTAATAATGGACAGAGATTTTTAGGTATAAACAGCTGTAAATTTAATTTGGAGCGCAAGACTTGGTATTTTGTTACTTATTTACATGCTATTTTGCCTGTGTTCTGAGGGTTTATTTATATTATTTAATACTTAACAAGCTATCCTAAACTGAGGTGAGGTTCTTTAGGACTTGTTTAGTTTGCAGGATCTGGCCTATGAATACAATAGAATGAAAATTTGAGATCCCCCGTTTCCTACTTGGGGAAAAGACCTATAAATTCCAGAGGTTTCATAATTTTCAGCTGCTTTCTTTTATCATTACTGAAGGGATGTTTCTTAAAACAAATTTCTGCTTTTCTGAGGGAACTAATTTAAATATGAACAAACAATTTCTTATTTTTAAAAGTGTGTATTTTTCAACCTGGAGAAATTAAACTTTAGGGTAAAATCAGAAATTACCCGGTTACACACCTTCATATTCTGGTTCTCTGCTTTATGGGCCACATAAGCAGCATTTATTTTTCATTTGCTTTTTGACAGATGAGACAAACAGGAGTTGCACAGGTACGATCTACTGGAATTCCTAATGGGCCAACAGCTGACTCATCACTGCCTACAAACTCAGTCTCTGGCCAGCAGCCACAGCTTGCTCTGACCAGAGTGCCTAGCGTCTCTCAGCCTGGAGTCCGCCCTGCCTGCCCTGGGCAGCCTTTGGCCAACGGACCCTTTTCTACAGGCCATGTTCCCTGTAGCACATCAAGAACGCTGGGGAGTACAGACACTATTTTGATAGGCAATAATCACATAACAGGAAGTGGAAGTAATGGAAACGTGCCTTACCTGCAGCGAAACGCACTCACTCTACCTCATAACCGCACAAACCTGACCAGCAGCGCAGAGGAGCCGTGGAAAAACCAACTATCTAACTCCACTCAGGTAATAGAAAGACTAGCTGCCTTGTTAGCTTCTCACGTAATAGTTGTCTTTATTTGGTTTTATGCATTTTGAGAGGAAAAAGAAGTTTGAGGAACTGTTTTTATAAGCATTTTATAGTACTGTAATGTTATTGACTACTTGACTCCCTGTACACACACACACATTTTCTTTTCCATTATGAGATTCTCCCCACACATACACATATGTGCATACCCACACAATCTTGGAACTTTCCAAAAGAAAAGAAAATAGATCATACAGTCCCCCAAACCTTTCTGTTAATTTACAGTGGCATAAACATTTATGTAATGTTACTTAGTTCATTTCTACTTATATTGCCTGCTTAAGATGAAGAGCATATGCTAAGTTTTAGGTATTCACTGTGGTGGGCGGAAAAGTCCATTAAAGAAGCAGTTACCATAAATTTCTATGAAGTATGATCGGTGAAAAGTGCTGCCAGAGTACCTAGGAGGGCATATAAACTAAGATGTTAAGAGTCTCCAGAAATTGGAGAATTTGGAATGGTAGAGAGCTGGTAAAGTGTGCCTAGAGTATAGATTTATAAAGAGAGAAGGATGAAATACCAGGCTGAGGAAGGTATAAAAAGCTGCCTAATTTGTCTTGAAGGCAAAGTGGAGCCACTGAAGTTTTCGAACCAGAATAATGGATTTCATGAACATTATTTCTGTCAGAGATACATGCCACATGAGTAGACATAATTTCTAAGTTTTTACTTCTAAATACTTATACATATAGTTTTTCCTGTGTTTTGGATCGTTTTCATGAAACGGATTTTCAAAGTGGCACTGAAGGGTCAAAGAGTAAGCATCTAAAAAAAATGTTGCCAAAACACATTGACAAATTATTTGTACTTTTATTAGTCTACTATAAGAAATATTTGACTTACTGCTGGTTAGCCTTATATTATTGGTCAAACCAAGATCTTTATTTCGACTTCTAAGTTTATTCTTAAAGTACTGCTGTTGGTAGGACCATCTCTTCTAGAATGATTAGTGGTTTTATTTATCCTTAAATGTTGGGTACCTACCGTGTCCATGTGCTGTTTGAAGTTCTGGGGATAAATCAGCAAACACAAAAGTGTCTTTAATTCATGCAGTTTAAAATAAAAAAAAATAAACAAGCATTATATATAGAACATTAGATAATGACATGATTAGTTCTCTGGAAAAGTGTATTAGAAAGGGGAGCTGGGGAATGCTAGAGATCAGTGGTAGAGGAGTCACAATTATAAATATGAAGGTCAGGGAAGGCTTCACTGGAAGGTGACATTTGAATAAAAACCTCAAAGAGTTACAGAAGTGAGCCTTCAAGGTATTTGTGATAAGAGTGTTCCAATCCCAGGGAGCAACAAGGAGCAATAGGCCCTAAGGCAGGAGCGTGTTTTGGTTTTTTTGAGGCAAATTAAGGTGGCAAGCATGGCTGAGCCTGGCCAGCTAAGGGTGAGAAAGGAGGTAAATGTGGTCCAGCTGGAAACAGGCTGTCTGAATTATGTTCCACCTTGCAGACCATTATAAGGGTATTGGATTTTATTGTGTGTTACATGGGAAACTGTAGGGGGTGTTTTGAATGGTGGAGGAGTAACATGATCTGACTTAGTTTTTAACTATATCCTCTCTGTTAGTCTATGGATAGATTAAAGGAGGCAAAGGTAGAAATGATGTGACCGATTTGGAGATTTTTGCTGTAAGCCAGGTTAAGAGATGGTGGTGGCTAGACCCAAAATGGCAGCAGTAGAAACGGTCAGCTTTTGGGTTCATTTGGAAGGTGGAACTGATGGGATTAGCTCATAGAATGGGGTGTGAAAGAGAGGTGTCCAAGCTAGCCTGACCCACCTCAAGGGGTAGATAAATCTGGGTGAGTTCACCATGGGGTGGGGGTGGGGCTGGGAGGAAGCACTAGGTGGAGGAAAGAAGACTGCAAGTCTTGGGGCATTCCAGTGTAATAAGTCAGGAAATTGAAGAACTAGCAGAAAAGGCTAGAAGAGGAGTGACCTGTGAGGTAGTAGGAGTTGCAGGAGAATGTGAGTGGTGTCCTGGAAGCCAGGTGAAGAAAATCTTTCAAGAAGGAAAGCATGATCAAAGTATAAATCATAATAGTGCTCATTGCCCTTGTAAGGACTGGGAATTGACCATTTGAGGTATTTGGTGACAGTGCTGGGGCCAGGAAAAACTAAGAGGCGCAAGCCAAATGTACTCCGTGACCACAACCTGCTTTTGTTACTGTTTTTGTTTCTATAGCCCACAAATGAAGAATGGATTTTGCAGTTTTAAAACATTGTTT
>PITA01003939.1:75000-131045 GCA_004023965.1 Spilogale gracilis
CTGACTGAGCCACCCAGGCGCCCTACACTGACCTTTTAATATACTTTTTAAATGCATTTTAAGGTTCAGAACTGTTCTCTATAATCTATAATTCTCTACCTGCGGCTACCAGTGCTGATATATCTTATTTATTGGCGTCTGGAAGTATGGTTATCCTTTCTGCTAGTCAGATTACTTTATTAGAAGGTATTACGGATCCACCATTAAATGTTTGTCACTAATAAGATGAAGTTAAATGTTAACCTATAGTTTGCTGCTTGGGAGGAGCATGGGGTGGAAGCAATGGAGTAGTAGTAAGAAGAATTACTTTTGCATGTAAGGGTTATAATTAGGCAATGTTGGAACTTCACTACTGTAAATACACTATAGTTCTTTTTCTTCAAAGACTGAGTTTGTTTATAATACCTCTTGGTCTGTGTTTTATTTTTCATTACTTTTCATTTTCTGTCTGTCATTTTTCAATATTCAGCTGTTACCTTTATTCTGATATAGACAAATTATATCTTTTTCATACTTTATTATTTTTCTTTGTGTTGTCTATTGGGTCCACATTGTTGGCAGCGTTTTCCCCAGTGGCCTGCAGCATGGTAACTGCTCTAATTAATCTTAACCTCTCTTACAAATTTTTTTCATTTTCATGTCAAACCACATTGGATGATCTCTAAATCAGACCAAATTCTTCTAAAGCATGTGGTATAATTCCTGACTTTCTAAAATTTGATTTAAGCTTTTTTATGTTAGACTTTTTGTCTAGGTGTTACACTGGCATGCATTTTAACTTTGGGCCTAAAAGAAAGTAGGTGTGCTTTCATGTCCAGATCAGATGTTATCCTGAGTTCTACTTAAACACAGTGCCTTGGCTCGCTGCCAATTTGTGCTGCCTTTTCCCTCCTCCCCACTTGGTTCTTAGGGCCTCTGTCCTGTTTCCTAGATACAGCTGCCACCACTCTGCTGGAGCAGGGCCTTCCTCCTTGTTTCACTCTCTCTAATCTCAGGACAGTTGCTAGAAAATGGGAGAAAATTTAGAGGTTCAGAACTAATATCATATACAACATGGGACCTAAGGGTATTCTGGAGGAATACCGTCAAAGAGTTCCATGGAAGTACAAGTTCTGAATAGTGTATAGTAGCAGTTGCTGTAAGTTTTCATTAATAAAATCCTATGCTGTGTGTACCTAGATGTAACTGTGTTTCTTAATATATTAAAGATTATAATCTTCCATCTCACCTTTCAGGTATATATAAATACTTCAGAATTTTTAAGTACATTCGTAGTTTTATTTTTAGCTTTTAGCTCTTAAAAGACAATTTTACCTTTTTACGGAGAGTTAATTGTATATATGCGTGTGTTTTTTTATATATACACACACACTTGGATCTGTAGGGTTGCTTGGGTTTGTTTTTGTTTTTCTTTTTTTCTTAGTAACTATATAGGCCTTGGTTTATTAACGAAGAGACCAAAAATGCTCTGATAAATTAGAGATACAAATCTTTAGAGAAAAGTCAAGATAGCACATGAGGCATCAACAGAACATTTCTGTTCTGTTGTTCATACCCTGTGCTGGGCAGGATTCCAGAACTTGTAAGAGGAAAGTGAGTTAGGCTCAAGAGACTTGATGTCTCTGGTCTAGGAGCTTCATAACCAAAGATAATTAAAGTGTAGATTGGTTTGCTTACAGAGCACTTCCTCATTTATCTACCAAATGATATGGGTAAATTTGAAACGTTTAAGCCAGTATTGTAAAGGATTGGGCGGTGACTAATTGTTTCCTACTCTGCTTTGCTTGGGGAAAGTTTCAAAATGAGAGGAAAGGATTTAAAATTGGATAGTATTTTCTTTATTCACTGCTTCTCTCCACTTTGCATTGTTATATTGTTTCATTACCTTGGCTTTGAAAATACTATAAGCAGTGTTGGACACTTACATTTTCAGAAGATAAAGTCTTTTCCTCTTATGCACAGTTTTGTCCTTTGCATTAGGACCGATGAGTGTATTTTCAGTGGAGAAAATTTAGTCACTATATAGACAACTGCCTATATCAGTTCCTTCAGAGAAATTCCTATTTCTTTCAGACTTGACCTCAAAAAAGCAGGGAGTCAGTGTTTGCAATACAGTAGGAAACTGTTAGATCCAATTTGATTACATGGTTTATTTTGACTGCCCTCTTATTTTCACATATATAGTTACTTTTTATGTTTAATCTGAGTCTTATTTGGTTCACCTTAGTGTTACTGTCACTGGTTACTGAGGAGCGCTATACATCAAAAGGCAATTACAATACCTTTGTTTTTATGGTTTAAAATTATAGTCGCAGCATTTGGTGGTCAGTCAATATCTGTTCCATAAGTCATGTCACACTTACTTTTTTTTACCCACCTTTTTCTTTTCTATTTCAAAATAAAAGCAGCTGCATTTTTCATTATTCTGCTTTCCCATTTCCCTTTTTTCTTTTGTTACAAAACTGTAGAAATGATGGAGGCAGAATTCTGCTAATCTGTTAAACCCTATTTTCTAGTTTCATCTCTCAGTGTCCAGAATGTTGTAGAAATTTTAATTTGGTGCCATATTTAATTAGCAGGAGATGTTCTTTTATAGTATGATTTTAATGTGTGGTCCATATCTTCCAATTCCTTAAAATAGTAATCATCTACTATATTGTACATTCATCTTCTTGCCCTAGAAAACAAATTTTATGTATCTGGAGTCCTATTTTGTTTAAATCCCAAAGTTAAAGAGTGTTGGTTATACAATTCAGCATGAAAACTAATTATTTATATGTATATTGTAAGTGCATGTTTATTTTGCATTGATTTGATGATAATACTCAAATTATTTCTTTACCAGTGTCAACCACCTATTTTCTACTTGCATGGAATTTATAAATTAGTACTGATTTTATACCTAAACTTAAAAGCTTAAATGCCTGTCTTTAAATGTATAGGACACTCATGCTTTGTTGAGAGATGTGATAGAATATTCATTTATTTAACCTTTAACCTTAATTCTTAGTTGAACTTGAAATTTCACTTTAATAACTTTCACATATTTTTTTAAAAAATGAATTATTTTAAACTTAATTCATTCCTTTGACACCTGCCATAACACTTCTGTTTTTACTCAGAGTTAGAGTTGAATAAATTAAGAAAGTGACATCCATGATTCTGTTTAGTGTAACATCTCAAAAGTTTCTAATAGTGGAATTTCAAGCCTTTTTTCAGTTTGGCAAAAACATAGCAAGATAAAGGAAATAATTTTGTTTCAACCTGTATTCTATAATTTATGGTGAAGAATTGCTAATTCCTTCTTCAGTAAGTGAAATTACTAAGTTTAACTCCCCATTGTAATTACAAATTTCAAGTTCTTAACTAAAATTGTAGTGTTAATATAATTGCTATTTTAATGCATTGATTATTTTTGAACTTGTAATAATTGGGTGAAGTTAACCTGGAATGAATTGAAAGCTCAAAATTTTTGTCTTGCTGATTTTCTGAGTTGGGTATAGACTTTAAGAAGTAGAAGAAAAAAAATTTTTAGCACTAAAAGAGTTACAGTTTGAAAATAATTCTGCCATATTTGAAAAATTTATAACCTAACAAACATGACACTTTAACCCATTACAGGAAAAGAAACCCCAACTACTAATATAGTAATAATTATATAGAGTATCAGAGAATAGATAGCAGTTATATGTCTCATTAAAAATACTGGTATAATTTCCATAAAATTTAGTAGATTGGAGTCTTGCTGAATTTCATTAGTCAAGGAGTTATATAGACTATTTTTTCTAAATTTGAGAGGGGGGAAAATGTACAGATCTTTTCAGGTTTAAAAATTATCACAAAGATATTCTGGTTATAATTGTTGCAGTGAGACATAGGAAGAAAGACATACTCTATTTTTACTATACTCGATCTACTTTTTGGTCAAGTTATTTTAACGTTTAATGGAAAGTCTCTCATGGTAGAAGATGGTGGAGAGGAAATTGGAGTTCGTGTTTGTTCTTTAGGTGAGGAAAATAAATTGGAAAATTATGAGCAAGATAAGAAATGTCATCAGTAATTCATATGTTGTATTTTTTCATGAAGCTAAGTATTTGCTGAAATTAATAATTGTTGTTAGTTTTTCTCATAGATCCAAATCTCTTGGATTTGTCCAGCTGCCCCATAACTTAATTAGGAATTAGTTCAGGATTTTGTTTTGTTTTGTTTTCTAAATAAATGTACAGCTGATTTATTCTCCCTTCTTTTTTTAAGGAATCTAGGTAAAAATGGCTTATCTAACAGTAGCATTTTATTGGATAAATGTCCGCCTCCAAGACCACCATCTTCACCATACCCTCCCTTGCCAAAGGACAAGTTGAATCCACCTACACCTAGTATTTATGTGAGTCTGAATTGACTGACTAGAAATAAACCAGTGTTTGCACCTACCTGTCTTTCGTAAGATCTTGCTTTAAATTGATACGGATGTCCTTTAGGAAATGTTAAAATTATTGGCAGTAGTTCGAATGTTTTTGGGGAAAACAGATGTATTCAGAAAGACTTCGTAATAGCATTTAAAATATGCCTTTCAGTTACTAACCATGATTAAGACTGTTAAAAGATTATTTAGAACTGATGTTAGTTTTACTTTAAGAACATTTAGAATCTGATGTAGGAAGTTCATAGAAGTTCAATCAAAGCAATTCTTCTATCCTCCCAGTTCTACCCCAAATGAAAAAAATTTTAAACTGTTAAGTTTGTTTTTAAAGATTTGGCCCTGTTTTTGCCCTCTAGAGGCCAAATACTATATTAATTCTTCCTCCAACCAATACTTATTGATGCTTTAGTATATAAAAGAAGCACTGGGATAGACGTATAATAAAACTTTTACACTGAAGTCTGAGAGAGGGAAATGCAAAATTAAGATTTATCTTTTATGGGTCTTCTTCAGCTTGCTTTCACTTTGGTAGTATTTTTAAAAACACTGACCATTTGTGGCTTTCTTCTCTTTTTGTGAGGAAAAGGCCCAGATAACATAAAATTTACTATCTTAACCATTTTTAAGTATACAGTTCGGTAGTGTTAAATAATACTCTGATTGTTGCAAAACATTTCTCCAGAACATTTTCATCTTGCAAATCTGAAATTCTGTACCCATTAAATAGCAACTCCCTTTTCCCTGGTGTCCTCAACCCCTGGGTAACTACCAGTTTATGTTTCTATAAATTGACTATGTTAGATACATTATATAAGTAAAGTTATACACAGTTTTTCTTTTTGTGACTGCCTTTTTCTCACTGAACATAGTGTCTTTGAGGTTCATCCACTTTGTAGCGTGTGATAGGATTTTCTTCCTTTTTAAAATTGAATAATATTTAAATTGCTTTGATTTTGAAGTTTCAGTTTTATTTCTTCTCACATATTTTGTTCAAGAGGCAGTAGATAAGAGACATGTATGTAATTACTATCTAACTGCAGTTAGGGTCAAAGGACATAGTGATAAAATGCTGTAAAATATAAAATAGAAATTACAGGGTACATCGTTGAAATTGCAATAATTGATGAATATGAATTTGGAATAATATTTAAATAACAGGCTGTTTTCCAGAGATCTAACCATATGTTTTAATTTTACAGTTGGAAAATAAACGTGATGCTTTCTTTCCTCCATTACACCAATTTTGTACAAATCCAAACAACCCTGTTACAGTAATACGTGGCCTTGCTGGAGCTCTTAAGTTGGGTAAGCTTTAAATAAGAAAAAGAAAAAGGTTTTATATTTTCTTTGCTATCTATGACTCTTAAAGCACTGGTGGAAACATTTCTATTCAGTTTTTCAGTTTTCACATTTTCATTTTAGTATTTTCTGGCTGTATGTGTGTGTGTGGGCGGGGGTTGGTTGCATATCACTTCTTTAATCCGTAATGTGAAGATACAATGACAATATTAGTTCCTGGCAATTTACTGGTGGTTTTTAAATTTAGCTTTTATTTTGGTCTAATTGTATAATTATGATTTAGGTTATCTAATGAAAGAATTTTTAATATAAAATGTAGATACAATTGCTGCTAATATAAGACTGTAGCCTCCTAAATAGTGTGTGGCCCCTTGACTCCATCTTTGCTGGTGGCATGATGATTAGGTTTGGGGCTTCTTTGTTGCTTGTGTAAACCTGGCACAAAGTTCAGGTTGTGCAGAGGTCCTGGTTGGTTTTTAGGGGAACTGGATAGAATGCTATAAAACGTTTTCCTTAATGTATTGTATTCCAAATATAATTTTCATTTATTCACTACATTTATTTATGAAGACCTGGGACTTTTCTCTACCAAAACTTTGGTGGAAGCTAACAATGAACATATGGTAGAAGTGAGGACACAGTTGTTGCAGCCCGCAGATGAAAACTGGGATCCTACTGGAACGAAGAAAATATGGCATTGTGAAAGTAATCGATCTCATACTACAATTGCTAAATATGCACAGTACCAGGCTTCCTCCTTCCAGGAATCATTGAGGGTAAGTGTTTACTCCTTGAACATTATTTTATTTTTAGAATATTTTATTGTTTTATGTTCTTTCATTTTAAAAGGGTGCATTTGTTTTGTAAGCATCTCATTTTATACTTACATGAAATACTGTGTCAGTGCTATGCAGTTCACTCTTAGCAAAGTCTAAGCAAGCCTGTGGGTTGATAAAGTAAATATTGTTGAAGTTTAGTGAGATGTCTTCCTCATCCCTGGGATGTTTCTGTTTAAAGCAGGCTTTTTCAGTCTTGGCATTATTAACATTTGGGGTTGGATAATACATTGTTGTGGGAGACTGTCTTGTATATTATAGGGTGTTTGGTAGTATCCCTGACCTCTTTCTAGTAGATGCCTATTAGCACACCCCTTACCTTCTGACCCAGTTGTAACAGTCAGAAAGATCTCCAAACATACCAGATATCCCTTGGAGGGTAAAATTGCCTCTGATTGAGAGCCACTGATACCAGAGGATAAAGTACGATTGCTATATGCTTGCAAAACTTCCTAGTTCTATATCTTCCCATTTTTCTTCTCTACCAGGTTAGTATTATCTGATAGATAATGCCTCGAAGAAGAATTAATGTTGTTCTTACGGCCTCAGTCTGAAAGAGAAAACTGAGGAAGAGGCATAAATTATTTCAAAACATAAGGAAAATTAAAAAACAAAGTGGAAAAATAATCAGAAGATTATTATTAAAAGATGCAGGCATTTCAGCAGTGAATCATTACTAAAATCCTTTAGCACTATAATGAGAACTTCGTGAATTCTCCCACAAAGTGAACATAAAACATCCACAAAAATGAGTTTATTAAATATATTACTGAAGTACTTGTCTGTACTACTAAGTTGTTTTGTATATACCCTACAGCTAAAACTTAATATGTACCTGCAAGTCTTTAATTTGTAATTCATTAGATTTCCTTATCTGTTTAAAATTCTGCTTCAAGTTCATATTTTCAATGAAGGCAGTATTTGTACCTGTGAATTGTATATTTGTATTTCTTTCTCACTACCATTCCCTATATCTACAGAGAAATTCATCTAAGGAGAATTGTCCTGCAGCTTTAATGGGTTGCAATGAATTCAATGTCCATATGAATCTCTAGTTGAAACTTTTGAGATATTTCAGCTGTGTGGTAGTATTATGTTCAGAAGAGGATAAACAGGATCCAGGGGTCACCAAAGGAAAATTTGGAGGAGTGGAAAAGCAAATATCATAAGAGGCAGAGTATTTATGTGGGATGGGGTCCATAACCAAAGGAAAGATGCCTTTTTGTGTGCTTTGAAGGCATAGACCATTACATGTGAAAAATTTGACAAATGTTTAGAAACTATATATTTAAAGGGAGGGAAACCAAAATGTACTAAGTACTAAATAGCAGGACAGTGTTAAGAGATACTCTATCTGTGACCCCAAGATTGTAAATAATAGTAGTATTTGTGTTGAGAAGCACCTATATTTATGCAGCACTTATTTTCCTTACTAATGTTGTAAATGTGTTATCATTTGTATGTAATTCATTGTGGAAGAAAAGATTTAACCTAGGGAGAACCTGCATTTGTTTGTAATCAAGAATAGAGAACATCTTAACCTTCTACCCTTATATTGTTACATACACATCCACACACAGCTGCTAATTTAGAAAATTTATAATCAAGATGGATAGGCCTCTCAATTAAAAAAAAATTCCTCTTAAAAATGGGGCAAGAATGAAAATCTGTAGATTTTTCCCCTTATAGAATAATGTCACTGAGAAAGAACTCTTAAGATTAAACATTGTGGTTGAGATACCTGACAATGGGTGGTGAGCATTGACTTTTCTTGGGTTTTTATTTAATGTGTAGTCTTTGAAGAAATTTTTATGTGAAAGAGGCCTCTAGAAACTTAGCTTCCAAACGTAGATAATACCATCAATCTCGGTGTGAACTTTACAGTTGTATGATGGAAAGGCTAGCTGGTTGTGGAATACTAAACTAGAATGTGTTTTGCTTAATCTATAGGAAGAAAATGAGAAAAGAACTCACCATAAAGACCACTCAGATAGTGAATCTACATCTTCAGATAAGTAAGTCATTTTTAATGTCCACTTAGTATTTCTGTTTTAAAGACATGTTTCTAATACTGTCTTTCTCTTTTTTAAGTTCTGGGAGGAGGAGGAAAGGACCTTTTAAAACCATAAAGTTTGGGACCAACATTGACCTGTCTGATGACAAAAAGTGAGTCTTCATAGTAATATTTCTGTGAACTGACGCAAAGACATATCCACTTCAAGACAGAATTGTCTACAATTTCCTCTTCTCTTTCCTTCCTTGTCATTTTTCTAAGTTGATACACAAGTTTCAAATAAATCGTTTTTGGTAGGTTTTACACTGAAGTTACTTTCTTTAATTTAAAACTCGTATAGGTTTTCATCAAGACCCTGACTATAGGTTAAGTACACAATCATAAAGTTACATTTTATGATTAATAATATATAATAATATAAAATAGAATTACACAGTTATAAGAATAGGAATTCAGCTTTTTTTTTATTTACACAGTATTTTTGTTTCATTTCTAACTCGGTAATTTTTATGCCTTTTTTCATTAGGAAGTTGTCTTTGGAAAAATTGAAAAAATCATTTCAGTGCTTCCTATGCAAAAGTACAATATTTATAGATTTCATTGTTTTTTGGATTGGGACACACAGTTTTTGAAGAAATGTCTAACTTCCACAAGTATTTGTAGCAGGAGTTCACTCTTGATCTGTTATTTCATTGCAGATGGAAGTTGCAGCTACATGAACTGACTAAACTTCCTGCTTTTGTGCGTGTCGTATCAGCAGGAAATCTTCTAAGCCACGTTGGTCATACCATACTGGGCATGAACACAGTTCAACTGTACATGAAAGTTCCAGGAAGCAGAACACCAGGTAACTTGTATGAACTAACATTATCTTCTATAATTGAAAAACAGAATTAATCAAAATGTGAAACATGCAAAAGAGTGCCAGATTCTTTTCATTTACTGTGAATGAAACTGGAAGGATTACTCCTGTTATAAGGTTTGACTTGTATTATTAAGATTTTCCCCCTTTGTATTATCTTTTTTTAATAGAGTATTCCTGAAACAGTAATTTAATCTGGAAAGGGGTCATTGGAGCACTCCTGGGAAAGTCCCTGTGGCTTAGAGGCTGTTGTTGATCCATCTCCTGCAGAATGATGCAGTTTTTTTCTGAACTTTTCTTTTTGCCATAGTCACACAAGAAATAGGTTTTATGACTTTGTGCACATATGTGTGTACGAGAACAGTTTCATAGAATAATACATTTTCTAGTCTCTTCCATTCTATTTCATTTAAATAAGGAAATAGAGGTTGTAATCCTCTAACTGGGTTGCAACACACAGTTCACACAAAGCACTTGATGGGGAGATATTACTAGAGTCGTCCTGGTATCCAGTCTGGACTTTCTGTTAAACTAGGCTTGTCCCTTTTGACAAGTCACATTTCCTTCTCTGGGTCTTTTTCTTTATTTGTAAAATAAATTACATTGATTTTAAACTTAAAATTCTGTCCAGTAGTAATATACCATCTTTGTGTTTCCCTGGATTGACATGAAATTTCTGAATCATGTTCAAAATATTAGGGCAGATGACTGGCGATAACATGTTCACCTATATACGAATGCCTATAGGCGGCATATCACCATTATCTGTTTCTGTGTGCAACGTAAAGCAGCCATGGTTTGAAAACCAGATTGCTTTCTTCTTTGTCACCTGCTTATTGAATTGTAGCTACAAAGTTGCCTATGCTTGCTTCTGGGTAACATAGATCAGTAGATTCCAAGTCCTTGACTGCTCATTAGAATCTCTTTTATTGGGATCAGGCACAATATTTTTTAAGAAGTTTCCCAGAGGATTCTACTGTACAGCCAGGATTAGAACCATTAGGTTGTAGTAGCTTTTATCCTCAAACCATTGGAAGCCCAATTCTGAGATATTTTATCCATAGTGGGGTAAAGTGGAAACAATTCTGGAATAGGTGACAGAAGAACTATATGCTTCCCACTTTGCCATTTAGACACTGATGTAAATACTGAGCAAGTTATTTGAACTCTCTAGGGGCAGGGGAGAGGGACAGAGAATCTCAGGCAGAGTCTGCAGGGAGTGTGGAGCCCAGCATGGGGCTTGATCTCACAACCCTGAGATCAGGACCTGAGCCAAGACTAGCAGTCAGATGTTTAACTAACTGTGCCACCTAGGCACCCCAAGAGTTCATTTTTCTTATGTATGCAGTATTGGATTGATTCTTCTAAGATTCATTTAAATTGAAAACCTGTCCAATTTGAATTATACCCTCAACTCTAAAATAATACAGTTTTTCATTACAAATCAGGGGGAAAAGCAAACGTGGTAGATTGTTTCTTTGTGACTTGTGTCTGAACTGTTTGGGGCTCTTTTAGGTTTGTAAATAAGGCATTAATTTTTCAGAAGTGTCCTGTGGAACATGGAAGAATTCTCTGAGGAATTCCTTATAGCGTAGTGCTGTTCAGTAGAAATATAATGCTAGTCATATGTATGATTTAAAGTTGCTTTTTTAAATTTTACATATAATGTGTTATTTGTTATGGGGTACAGGTCTGTGATGATTTAAAGTTTTATAATAGTTATATCAACGTAAAACAAAATAGGTGAAAATAATTTTAACCTGGTGTATCCAAATCTTACCATTTCAACTTGTAATCAATATAAAAGTTACGGGATTTTTCACGTTTATTTTTCATATTGAGTCTTTGAAAGCCAGTGTGTACTTTATAGTTTCTGCACATCTCAGTTGATATAAACCCCAATTCAGGTGGTTACTATATTAGACAACTTGGTCTTAGAAGAAATGGATAGTTTAATTAGTTTAGTTCAATTTTTTTTAAAAATTAATTTTGAGTACTTTTTTTTTTTAAGATTTTATTTATTTATTTGACAGAGAGAGACACACACAGAGAGAGGGAACACAAGCAGGGGGAGTGGGAGAGGGAGAAGCAGGCTTCCCACCAAGCAGGGAGCACTATGTGGGGCTTGATCCCAGGACCCTGGGATCATGACCTGAGCCACCCAGGTGCCCCTTGAATACTTTTTTTTATGGGACAAACGCTTTCTTCCTGGAGTTACATAGATAAATATGTTACCTACTTCATGGACTTTATGATCAGTCATGTTTGTTCTAAACTATAGAGATGCTCTTAGGCTCTACCCCAGAATAATTTGAATTTGACAGTGGTATTTCAGCATTTCTAATTATAATGAGTGCTAAATTTTATTTTGGAGTCCACACCATGGACAGTTGCAACCATCTACCCATTGGTAGGAGATAGTTTGTAAGTACCATATTCACATCATACTCTCATATGTAAAAGACACGGAATGGTGAGAGCAGCTACATTTTTCTATTGAGGTAAAAATCACACAGCAAAACTAATCCCTTTAAAGTATGTAGTTCATTTGCATTTAGTGTATATTCACTGTGCGGTATAGCTATCACTTTTGTGTAGTTCCAAGAGATTTTCATCTGTCCAAAAGGAAACCTCGTACCCGCTAAGCATTAACTCTCCATTCCCCACTTCCTTCTCCCCCTGGCAACCAGTAGTCTTCTTTTGGTTCTATAGAATTACCTGTTCTGGATGTTTCATATAAATAGAATCATAAAATATGTTCCATTTTGTGTCTGGCTTCTTTCACTTAGCATGCTTTTGAGGTTTCATCTGCCATTGTATTAATGATTCAGTCATTTTTATGGCCAGATACTCCATTGGGTGGATATATAGGACATTTTGTTTATCCGTCCATCAGTTCATGGACATTTGGGTTGATTCCACTTTTTAGCTATTGTGAATAGTGTTTTTGTGAACATTCATGTGCAAGTATTTGAATCCCTGTTTCCAGTTATTTTGGGTTATATACCTGGGATTTGAATTGTTGGTTCATATGGTGATTCTGTGTTTAACTTTCTGAGGAACTGCCAGACTGCTTTCCACAATAGCTGCACCATTTTACATTTATGCCAGCAATGTATATAGTATTTCCACATCCTCACCAACACTGATTATTTTCCATTTTTTCTTACTATGGCCAACCAAATGAACGTGAAGTGGTTTTTCATGGTGGTTTTGATTTTCATGTGCTTGCTGGCCATATATTATCCACTTTGAAAAAATGTCCGTTAAAGTCCTTTGTCCATTTTTTAATTCAGTTGTTTGTCCTTTTGTTGTTGAGTAGTAGGAGCTTATATTTTGCATATTAACCACTTATCAAATAGATGATTTGCAAACATTTCCTCCTATGTTCTGTTATTTTATTCTCTTGATAATGTTCTTGCACAAAAGTTTTTAATTTTGGTGAAGTTCAGTTTATCTATTTTTTGTTGTGTTTCTTGTACTTTTGGTATCGTATGTAAGAAACCACTGCTGAATCCAGGGTTGTTTGTAAAGTTTTACCCCTACTTTTCTTCTTAGGTTTTTATAGTTCCAGCTCTTATACTTTGATATTTGATCAGTATTAATTTTTACATGTGGTTTTATATGAGCTAAGGGTCCAAATTCATGCTTTTACATGTCTAATTGTCCCAGCACTATTTGTTGGAAAGACTATTCTTTTCTCTCTAGAAGGGTCTTAACACCCCTGTTAAAAATCAGTTTGCCACAGATGCATGGATTTATTTTTGAAATCTTGATGCTCTTTCCTTGATTTGCATGCCTGTTTTTATGCCAGTACTATGCTAGTTTGATTGCTGTACCTTTGAGGTAAGTTTCAAAATTGCAAAGTGTGAATCTTCCAACTTGGGTTAATACCTTTACTGTAGTGCTTTATCTCTTCATCACAGGGCTGTGAATTACTGTCTTTGTTTCATTTCAGCCCAAAAATTCAGCCTCTATCATTTTCTTATATGGCAGATTGGCTAGTGACAAACTTTCAGCTTTTATCTGAGAATATCTTAGTTTCTCCTTTATTTATGAAGAATAGTTTTTGCCAGATAGGGAATTCTTGGTTAATTTTTTTTTTCTTTCTTTCATCAGTTTGTATGTATTACCCTGTTGCTTTCTGGCCTCCTTGGTTTCAGATCTGAAATCAGCTATTAATCTTATTGATAATCCGTTGTATGTAATACATCACTACTTTTTTCTGCTTTCAAAATTCTTTTTGGATTTTTACAGTTTGACTATAACGTGTCTTGGTGTGGATCTCTGAGTTTTTCCTAGTCTGGACTTTCTTTAGCTTCTTTGATGTATAGATGTATGTGTTCTGTCAAATTTGGGAAGTTTTGGACCATAAGTTTTCATGTATTCCTGCTGTCCTTTCTCTTCTTCTTCTGCGACTCCCACAATGTGTAGGTTAGTGTATTTGATGATCCCTTAGGCTCTGTTAATTTTTCTTCATTCTATTTCCTTTCTTCTCAAAATGATTAGTTTCATTTGACCTGTCTACAAGTTTGTGGATTCTTGCTTTAACCTGCTCAAATCTGCTGTTTGAAACCCACTAGTGAATTTTTAGTTTCAGTTATCCTTTTCAGCTTCAAAAAAAAAATTATTTTTTAAAGATTTTATTTATTTGACAGAGAGAAACACAGCCAGAGAGGGAACACAGGCAGGGGGAGTAAGAGAGGGAGAAGCAGGCTTCCTGCCGAGCAGGGAGCCCGATATGGGGCTCGATCCCGGGTCTCCGGGATCATGACCTGAGCTGAAGGCAGTCGCTTAATCAACTGAGCCACCCAGGCGCCCCTCAGCTTCAAAATTTTATTAATGATAAGTTCTGTCTCTTTATTAATTTCTGTTGAGACCTCATTGTCCTTGTTTCCTATTGTTCTTGTTTATGGTTTCTTTTAGCTCTTTGAGGTTTACTTAAGACAGTTGATTTAAAGTATTTAACTGTTAAATCCAGTGTCTGTTCTTTTTCAGGAATAGTTTTTGTATGTTATTTCTTCTTATTTTCCCCCTGTGATTAGGCCATACATTCTTGTTTATTTGCAAGCCTCATAATTTTTTGTGAAAACAGAGTTTGAGAACTTAAAATATATATATATATATGACTGTATCCTCGGTCAGATGTAGTCCCAGAAGTCTCTGTTGCTTAAGCATGGTACTGTGCTACTACCATTTTGTCATTTTGAATGTTATGTGGCTGTTATAGAAATCAGATTCTCCCTCTCCAGGGTTTATTCCTGCTTATTGTGGGCTACAGTTGTCTGTTCAGTGACTTTTCCTCAGTATTTTCACAAAGACTGTATTCCTTGGCATGTGTGGGTACTGAAGTTTCTTTTCCATTATCTCAGCAGTTAGCCAGTGACCTGACAGAGATTTCCTTCAGTGCTTTGTGCCAAAAAAAGAAAAAAGAATAGAAAAATGAACAGAAGAAAAAGAAAAAATAATTCTCCAGGTCTTTGCAGAGTGCCTGTGTGTTGTCTCCTTCTACACTTAGCCATGCTGCTTACAATTGTACTTTTAGCCTTTACCTCCTTGCTTGCACTGCCCCTAAAGATTAGCAGAAAGTTTAGATTTAGTTATTTTAGTTATTTTTCAGAACATGCAACCTGCTCTGGGTATGCATGTGGCTTTCTAAATTCTTTAGTATTCATGGGAACTTTTCAAAGCCTTTATTACCCCCAAATCTAATTCCCCAGCTTTTCTTTCCAGGCCTTTGGTGTGTCTGTTGTTTGCCCCAACTCTTTGTTTTTGCCCCTGGGAGCATCATCTTGTTCATTGGCCTTTCAGTGTTTTGGGGGAAACCTTCTCCACTGAACCACTTGCCCTGGTAGAGTGAAGCTCCTTGTGTTAGTCTAGGGGAAACTCCAGTCAAGTCGAAATGAAAAACATAATTCCTTGGGAACAAGATCTACCCTGCTCCCTCCAGAACTGGGGTACTCACACTAGGAACACAAGACTACTTTTTTTAAGTCCACTGCCACACTAGTGATGGGGATAAGCTAAGTTAAAGTGCCATAAAAATCTCCTACTCTAAGTTCCTTCTAGTCAGGCATTCATTTGGTTGCTGTAAACCTTTAACTATTGCCCAGAGTTCCAGTAAGGTTGCTTCTGGCAGTTTTTACTAGGTTTTTTCTCTTTTTTTAGTGTTTCTGAAGAGCTCTCCAGAGTTCCCTACTCCATCACTTTTGTTGACAGTACTCCCACAGCTACATTTGAAAACCAGATTTCTTTCCTCTTTACTGATGTCCTGTTACTGCTTGTGAGAAATGGGGATTAGTTCACAAAGAAGTGATGATGATATCAGTAATGGCTAATACTTACTACTTACTGTAGATTTAGCACTGTTCAGAGCAGTCATTATTTCATTGATCCTCAAGACAGCCCAATGATTTATTGGAATTGTTAATGTCTAATCTTTTATATACGGAAACTGAGTCAGAAAGGTTTAGCAACGTTCCCAGGTTCACATAAGCTTAGGAGCCTAGCTCTGGAACCTAAGCTGTTAGTCATAATTTAGACTACCTCCTCAGAAGGTCTTACAGAATAAGTTAGGAGCTGATCAAACTGCTCTAAAACTAGACACAAAAATAATGACAAACAGCTGAACACTACCAGAACATTCTGTGTTAACATTTCTGAGGTCTTATTTCTAAAGGCACATTTTTTGGTAGAATTTATAGTATGCTGATTGTTGTTTTTCTTTTCTCATTTCAGGTCATCAAGAAAATAACAACTTCTGTTCAGTTAACATAAATATTGGTCCAGGTGACTGTGAATGGTTTGTTGTTCCTGAAGGTTATTGGGGTGTTCTGAATGACTTCTGTGAAAAGTAGGTTTCCAAACTAAATTTCCTTTAAACATAATTATTTAAAAACAGTAATTGTAAAGGACAACTTACTAACCTGGATATCCTAATGTATGTAACCAGTTTTTACTTAACATTCAGCAAAAAATTCATTTAAATTGATTTGATTCCAAGTGTATTCCTTTGCATTACTGAGAATACTTGAAGAAAGATGCATTGAATCCACTCTGTGCAGTAGTAAAGTCTTGAATTTAGAAGATAGGAAGGTTGAGTTGTTTATTAGGTTCCTTGTTAACAACTGTTGCATAAATACTTGCTCATGTGGGAGATCTATATTCCAAGAAAAATTATTTTACTATGAATGGTTTTAGAAGTGGAAGGAATTCTATAATAGAGCACCTTCATATGTTGTTAATAACTCAAGTTTTTTAAGATTTTTTTTTTTAAAGATTTTATGTATTTATTTGACAGAGAGAGAGAGAGAGATCACAAGTAGGCAGAGAGGCAGGCAGAGAGAGAGCAGGAAGCAAGAAGCAGGCTCCCTGCTGAGCAGAGAGCCTGACGTGGGCCTTGATCCCAGGACCCTGAGATCATGACCTGAGCCGAAGGCAGAGTCTTTAACCCACTGAGCCACCCAGGCACCCAACTCTCAAGTTTGAACATCCTACTCTTTGTTGTATCACCATGCTATAAATCCATTTTAATACACTGGCACCTAACTAGACCTATAAAAGAATAGAAGATTGGGTTACTGGATCTTTGCTGTAAATGTCTTGGTATAGTAACAAGTGTAATTCAAAAAAACTCCACACTAATTCAGAATTTCCTTATATACAAGCAAAAGATAATTTCCTTTCCTTGTTTTTACTGTTTAATACACAGATTTTCTTTCATGTAAGAAAGCCAAAGATGCGAAATTTTGAAGTTTCAAATGCTCTGATGAAATAACCTGATCTACACTAATCTGTGCTTACTTTTATGGACCAGCGGTCTGGTGGTAGCAGAGAAAGAGCAGTGTCATGTAGAAGATCTCCCCTGGGCTACAGAAAGATTCTTATGTCCTAAACTTTGAGATGGT
Source organism: Spilogale gracilis (assembly GCA_004023965.1). Taxonomy (NCBI): domain Eukaryota; kingdom Metazoa; phylum Chordata; class Mammalia; order Carnivora; family Mephitidae; genus Spilogale; species Spilogale gracilis. Next base: position 92,339 of record PITA01003939.1, read on the forward strand.
AGTATATTATTACAACCACAGTACACTGATCCTTGTTCATTATTTCTGAGTAGAGATTGGCTCTCTTTAGGATTTAGTTTTTCTTTCCTACCTAATGGGAAGGTAATCTGGGAATAAAGATAATTAGAAGAGGCAGATGATGTCAAAAAATTGTGAACTTGGGGGATAATAAAAATATCAAAGTTAGTATGAAGGTTTAGGTAAATTTAAGCTGCAGAAATAGCACTTGCTACCCCAGCTTTTAATACTGATACTGACCATGTATGATAAAAAGGATGCTTACTTTTTTGGGTAACTTTGTTTATTTTTTTCTTTTTTAACTTCGTCGTTGTGATTATTTGCTGGTCTTACTTGATTGCTTGCTTGCTTGCTTGCTTGCTTTTAGATAGAAAGTTTCCACTAGTATTGTGATGGCAACACATGGGTGAAGTAGGGATAGAATTTGCTTGTAACCGTATTTTGCTTCATAGGCAAGTTTTTCTGAACTGTATCTACTGAGCATTACTACAAACAGTAAGCCCATCCATATTCTCTTGCAGTTAGGCTACCACTGGCAGTCGTCTAGGCTTTAAAGAACAGCCTTGCATTTTTATAAGGAAAAAATTAAGACAAAGATTCCATCTACATCAGATGTTGGTGAGATTTTTCCATAAAGGGCTAGATAATAAATATTTTAGGCTTTTGCAGGTCATATGGTCTCTGTCACAGCCATGTCACTGTGGTACATAAGCAATGATGTATAATAATACATAAATGAATGGTCATGGCTATGGTCTGATAAAAGTTTTATTTACAAAAATAGGTGAGCTGGATTTGGCCCATGGGCCATAGTTTGCCAGCCCTTGATCTAGACCAAAAAAAAAAAGAAATTTAAACCAATGAGAATAATTTCAAGGTACACTTCATTGTATCCTTTGACACAGGACAGAAAAAAATAAAGCCTGCTTCTTAGATCTTAAGGAAAGAAACGTTTCTATTCTGCAAGTTCTTCCTTCCCTGAAATGTAGCTAATTGAATTTTACAAACTTCTCTTGTAGGAAAAGTTGCTTTGTAGTTTAAAATATACTTCATACTATATCATGATGATAAAGAAAAAAAAGAAGCTAGATTTTAAAGTAAAAGCTTACTAAGATCCATAGGATGTTTCCAAAGTACATTGGTGGTAGTGGCAGTGATGATGGTCATTTGTGCATGTGTATGATTGTTTGTTTTTTATGAAGTTGTTTTCAGTTGCATAGTTTTAACTAGTATTAAAACTGTAGAGACTGACATCCTGTCTCCTTTTCCTGCTTAGAATTCAAAATAGCAGTAGAGATCATTCTGTATTCCACTTTGCCTCAGAAATCGAAGTTCCTAATACTTTATTACATCTGCCATAGTGTTCCTGTTTATGGACTTAAGAGACTTGATGTCAGTTGCACCTTCCATTTACCTTTTAGAGATTTCTTGGTATTCCAGGAAGAAGGGTTCAGTTAAATAACCTTTACTGAAATGGAATTAAAAGTTAATGTATATAAGTGTTACTTAAAAGGAGCTTTGGATTTCATTTGGATCTTTGAAAAATCAGCTGAAGGTAGTAGTACTGATCTTTGAGTAAGTTATTCAATACTTAACTGTAAATAATTTTACTTTACATATGGTAATTCTTACTGCACAAGCAGTTAAGCATGTTTTAAGAAGTTTTGACCTTGTTTTCCAGTCTTATTAAGGAGCTTTATTAAAGTATTTGATCCATTTGCCTTATTTTTTCTTATTTCAGAAACAATTTGAATTTCCTAATGGGTTCTTGGTGGCCCAATCTTGAAGATCTTTATGAAGCAAATGTTCCAGTGTATAGGTTTATTCAGCGACCCGGAGATTTGGTCTGGATAAATGCAGGCACTGTTCATTGGGTTCAGGCTATTGGCTGGTGCAACAACATTGCTTGGAATGTTGGTCCACTTACAGGTATTTTAAAGAATATGCTAAAAAAGAAAAAAGTTTAATTCATAAAGGATTGTATCTGATAGGTTTATTTTTTTTTTCTTGGAATATAACTCAGTAGAAATTGGAAGAATTGTGTCTCCTTAAATAAAACATTAATTTTGTAGTACAAGAAATTAAATTCAAATGAGTAGGTAGAAGTCCAAGACCACAGATCTCAGCAAATAACAAATTTATGTCTTTATATACAAGGAAAATATACTTTTAATAATTTTTAGAGTGCTTGGTTTTGTTTTATAAAGGAAACCCTTTATGGGAGAAAGCAAAATAGAGTGGTCATTCATTCTTTCAAATTTTTCTTTTATCTGGTATGTTGTATGAATAGCCCTATTATGTCAAAATCTGTTTGAATTATGCCTGCCTTCAGGCAGTAGGTAATTCAGAATAAGAATAAGGCCTTTTGAGCCAGAAAGACCTGGATTAGGACCAGGACCTGGCTCTTGCAACTTTGGGCAAGTTATGTAACCTCTCTGGGCCTCAGTTTCTTCATCTATGTAATGGGAATAATAAAAGTAATAAGGTAATGGTAAAGATGAAATGAGATAATATATAAAAATAGCTCAGCACAATGCCTGGCACATAGCTATGGTAAGCTATGGGTTTTTTTTTTTCTTTATGGGTTCACTACTATTATTAATTGCCATAGTTATCAAAGAAACATAAAAATTATTTTTGTAATATTTTGAGGTTTTCAGAATTGGTATTGATATCATCTGAGAAGGTGATAATGGTAACGTCATATCTTTTGGTACTTTGGGTTGCTATTTTATAACTGTTTTTTTTTTCCTAGCCTGCCAGTATAAATTGGCAGTGGAACGGTACGAATGGAACAAATTGCAAAGTGTGAAGTCAATAGTACCCATGGTTCATCTTTCCTGGAATATGGCACGAAATATCAAGGTCTCAGATCCAAAGCTTTTTGAAATGATTAAGTAAGTGCTTTCTAAAACTGCTGTAGTCCCTCTCTTTTTGGGGAGTGTTAACTATTCAGTACTTCCCCCCTCCCATAGAATTATGTTGACATCACAACAAAATGGTCCAGAAGTCTAGTAAAATGTAATACAAGAAACCACACTTTTAAAGTATTTTTCCCTTCCAGATAGTCAGTACACCATGGTCCAAAGAGGAATGAAGGCACACAAATGATTCTAAACCAGTAGATTGACAGGCCTGTGCTTCCCCACTATCCTCTAAGCCACTTGATTTCTAGGAGAACTTGAATTTTAATAATGAAAGATTGTTCTTGGTATCAGGGGGAGAGAATGGCATCACAGAATAATTGCTGGTACAGATAAATTAGTGTTTAATATAGGGACTTAAGTAAAATGGCCATTTTTTAAATTGTTTCAGTGAAATCATCTATCTTATAAATATCCCTTTTCTTAGTTGTTTTAAACACCTAATACAAGTTATTTGAATATATATATTCTACTAAGCTTCTCATTTACTGTCAGTTTCTATCTTAGCTAGTTTGTAAATATATTTAGAAATAATATTTTCAAACAGTGCTATATAGCAGTGTTTCCCTGAAGTGTATTTTCTGCCACTGTTGCCCACCCTGAAAAGGTGGGCGATTCTGGTCAAAGAAATATGGAAAAATGACAGATAAAGTTTTATAAGTCCTTTATTCTTTTAATAGTTTTTATAAAATGTTGTAGAGACTATAAGTGTTGGTATGTTTTGTGAATGGGGAAAGGAGGAGGGTTATATAATATATTATCCAAACTTATTTGTTTGACCAGTATCTTTTAAAGAATTGATCTCCTCAGAAACTCATTGTGGAATACACTGCTTTATACTCAATGATAAAATACTTACAGTTTTCATCTTTGTTAAAGTAGTGCTTATATTAAGTATTTCTCCTACATTATATTAATTTGGTCAGCATATGTTGTTTTCAAAATACTGTCTTTTGAAAGTAATCCTGTTTTAATAAAATGATTTCAAACCTAAGTCCAAAATTTCATTCAAACAGAAATTGTGTGGTCAAGGTAATACACCTCTAGATTATCTTATGATATTGTCCTTTATCAGTTGCACTATTTTAGCTAGTCTTGGGCAAAAGTGGTAGGGGAGATAAGAGGCAACAAAACCCAAATCATAGCAAATAATGTACAAATCCCTTTTTTAAAAAAAAATTTAAATTCACTTAATTAACATATAGTGTATTATTAGTTTCAGAGGTAGAGTTCAGTGATTCATCAGTCTTATATAATACCCAGTGCTCATTACATCACATCATGTACAAATCCTTTTAAAAAGTTGGATCTTGGGTACCGTATTCTATAAATGCAGTTGGCAGTGGGGTGCGAGGCGTCTAGCCATTTATTTTATTATTATATCTGACGGTGGTACCTTGCTCTGAAGGGCAAGTTCAGGGTTACTTCTGGGTGAACAGTGATTTAAAGTCACTGAAGATGTTTAGTAAATTTTGAGATACGCATAAACTAGAGGCCAATTTTGATCTCCTGATGGTACAGCGTAGAAACCATTTCTCTAATAGTTGTATAGATTGAAAGTGACTCATTACATTTTAGATAGATTAGAATTTTATAATTTGAAAGGAATTTTAAGGTTATTTCATCAAAACTACTAAGTGCATTCTTTTTTTTTTTTATTGTTACTAAAATTTTTTTTTTCCAGTGTTCCAAGATTCATTCCCCATTCCCCACACCCAGTGCTCCACGCTTTAGGTGTCCCCAGTACCCACCACCAGGCTCTCCCATCCCTCCACCCCCCTCCCCCCAAGTCCCTCCGTTTGTTTCTGTGTCCAAAGTCTCTGTTGTTTCGTTTCCCTCCCTAGATTACCCTAGTTCCCATTTACTTTCCTTCTCCCACTGTCCTCCATTTACCCCTCATGTACCGCAAGTAAGTGAAACCATGCGATACTTGACTTTCTCTTCTTGGCTTATTTCACTCAGTATAATCTCTTCCAGTCCAGTCCATGTTGCTACAAAAGTTGGATATTCGTCCTTTCTGATGGAGGCATAGTATTCCATTGTATATATGTACCACATCTTCTTTATCCATTCATCTGTTGATGGGCACCTTGGCTCTTTCCACAGTTTGGCGATTGTGGCCGTTGCTGCGATGAACATTGGGGTGCATATGGCCCTTCTTTTCACTACATCCGTATCTTTGGGGTAAATGCCCAGTAGTGCAATTGCAGGGTCATAGGGTAGCTCTATTACTAAGTGCATTCTATAGCCTCCATAATTTGTGGTCATCTAGCAGGTTGTTGAACATTTTCATTACCTCACTATAATTCTTGAAAATTCTTTACAAATTGGCCTAAGATCGACCTATCATTTGGTCCTAATTCCCTAAATATGTTTCGGATTTATGTAGACTATATCCCATTCAACAAGTGTTTAACAATCAACTCTGTTCAGTGTTGAAGTTAAAACCCCTCCCCTCGGATTTAAATTCTGGTGGAGCAAGACAGAGAGACCACCAAATAGATAAATAAATTACTAACAAGTAGTATGAATAAGATGAAATGCATAATATTTAGGGGAGGTGGGGGGATGAGGGTAGGAGTGCTGCTTTTTCTACAGCAGTCAAGGAAGGTGTCTGAGAAGATGAGTTCTATGCTTAGACCCACATACTGAGATGGGGTCAACCAAAGGCCTAGGGGTAGAACATTTCAGACCTGAATGGCTGAATTGGGAATAGCTTTAGCATGTTTGTAGAATAAAAAGGCCAGTGTATAGCAGAATGAGAAAAAGAAAGGGGGGTTGCAATAAGCTCAATGAATTGAGCAGGAACCAGATTGGATGTGGACTTCGGGTGTTACAGGTTACCATTAGATTGTAAGCAGGAGACTGATGGGTTCTGATTTAAACTTTTAAGAAAATGAATCTGGTTGATTTGTAGAGAATGGATTCCAAGAGGCAGTGTTGGAAAGGGGGAGTGGGTGGACAGTTAGAAGGCAATTGCAACAGGACAAACTTAGACAGACATTTACTCATGGGGGTAAAGAGAGGGAGCTAAAGCTCACAGAACTCGCTCATACATTGCAGGGTGGGGGAGGAAGTGGCAAAAAGGAAAAAGGAATCAAGGGAAGATCATTGTCCTATTCTGTTCTTCTTCCTACCTGATCTTCATTAATTTGAACATCTCTCCATCCCCATCATCCTTGTCATCCTTCTAGACTCCTTCCAGTTTGTCATCATCCCTCTTAAAATTTGAAATGTTGAGCATTGACACTGGTATTCATCTTTGTTAAAAAGTTGTGTTGAAATTAGGTACACACAATTTGGATGTTTTTCAACTTAAAATTACCCATGGTACTGTTGTTCCTTATGCCGATCTTATTTTTTTTAAAACTAAATGCACTTACATACTCATTTTACTCCCATTTTACTCTGTGCTACAAAATATTCAATCATTAGAATCTTTGTTGTGTTCCTCATTTTATTAAGAATTCTCCCAGGGGCGCCTGGGTGGCTCAGTTGGTTAAGCGACTGCCTTTGGCTCAGGTCATGGTCCCAGGGCCCCAGGATCGAGTCCCACATCGGGCTCCCTGCTCGTCGACAGGAAGCCTGCTTCTCCCTCTCTCACTCCCCCTGCTTGTGTTCCCTCTCTGGCTGTGTTTCTCTCTGTCAAATAAATAAAATCTTTTAAAAAAACCCAAAAACAAAAAAAAAACAAAAAACAGCTCCCAGCTTCAGTTGTCATGAGATGTGATTAGCAAGCTCTTTTTGTCATCGCACCAATTGAAATGTTCACATAAATTCAGACCCTTTATAAACTTTATAAAGTGCTTTATAAACTTCCCTCTTAAAACATAGTCATTCAGCTCTTAACTAAAAATGTACTTTTCACCAGCCAGCATTTGTTCCTTTTCTTTCATTTGTGCTTTCTATAATTTAATGAATATTTGCTGACTGTATGCAAGGCTTTAGGCTAGACACTGAGAGGGTGTATGTTTCTTTTGTGTGTCTGTATCTAGTGTAGGTCTTGTCTTGAAGTAAAAGTACATATAAATAGATAGATTGAAAGAAACACAATAACAGATCCCCACTGGATTCTTTCCAGCTCCATGGAATCCGAAAAGTCTGTGTATTCTGGGAAGCAGATAATTTTGTGTGAAGGGTAAAGATGTGGAGGCAGTGAAAGGAAAGAGGACAGAGGAATAATACCTACAGCCAGTTTAAGACCAAACTCTTGTGCCATCAGGAAGATGCTTCAGTTCATCTACAAAGTAGATGTCTCCTTCAGTCCAGCACGGTCACATTTTCCTCCAGTGAGGGAATAAATCTTTTTTCTTCACTTGAGCACCAGGTGAAATCGTTGGCTTATGTGGACAGACCCTGTTGTACTATTACACAGTCATCCTCAGCATGAGGATGATAAGGCTGCTGACTCTGTGAGAGGCTTACGGGAGCTCCTACTGCCTAGAGGACCAGCAAGTGCATACTCACTCCAGGTCGTCTTTTCTTTCCCCAGCTCTCCTGTCCTCAGCACCTACCTCTTTTGCTCCTCTCTCCTCACTTCTTCCCTATTGGGTATTTGCATGATCTTAAATGCATATATGATAATGACTCTGCTATGTATGTAGTGGTACATTCTGGCTTGTGGACAATGTGTGTGATGGGTAGTAGAACAAGTTACAGCTGTAAAAGTTCTTAGTCTCAGATCATGCATTGTGTACCAAACATAAATCTATTCTGTTAGAGAGCTTTTGGTGGGTTTTTAACTAATACGGTCTGATTTGGGCTTCATAAAGTTCTTTCTAGCAGTTCAATAAACAGAATAAGCTTTTGGATGGTAAGAGAAAGGAGTGAATCAAAGGTAGTTTGGGTTTTCAGGTCTGGGTTCTACATGGTTTCAGTAATAATGCTAGTTAATAAATTGATCTTGGAGGGCACGGCTGGGTTGCTTAGTTGGTTAAGTGTCCAGTTCTTGATTTCAGCTCAGGTCAGAATCTCAGGGTCATGAGATCAAGCCCTGTATTTGGCTCTGCACTCAGATCTGCTTAAGACTCTCTCCTTCTCCCCTGAACCCCTCCCCCTACCTCTCACATACTCTCTGTCTAAAAATATATATAAAAATAAAAATAATAAATTGAGTTTGGTACGTAGCACTAAGAAAAGTGCGATTCTACCTCTCAACATCCCAAGGTCACCCAGGTGGTTAGAGCCAGGATTAAATGCCCATAGCTGTCCTGTATGAAAGCTGCTTGTATGTATCTTTGGCACAGGACTTCATTTTGGAGCTGTAGCAAATTTGAGTAGGCAATAAAATATTTGGATAGAACTATTTAGTGGAAGCTGTAGGAAATGCAGAACTCCAGAGAGCAAAGTTAGAGCTGACAGACTAGAGAGTCTTTTATCTAGCCATTTGTGATTGCCTTAAAACAAAGAAAAGGGGAGGAGTTGGGAACAGAGTTTAGAGGAATACCTATTTAAGAAAAGCAAATAGTGAACCAAATGTAGGTCAGAAGATAACATGGGGAATGTACTGTCACCGAAATGGGGGGATTGTTTTTCCACAAGCTCGGCTGTGCTGTAAAATTGTACTCACATCATTGCTTTGGTCTTCAGACCTACTATCTTGCCAACCAAGGAAGTGGTATTGTTTTGTCCTAGCTTGTGAGCTATACCAATTCTTAAGTAATGGTTTGTTCTTGCTATTTCTTTCCTTGGCCTGAGGTTTTTCTTCATCTCCTATCTGCTCCATAGCAATCTGGCTTTCTACCTTAAATATGCCCCAGTCAGTTCTCTTGCTGAGGTTACCAGTGATAACTAAGCTAAACATACTAAAGGCACAAGCACAAACTCTTTAAAATCCCCCATTTGTACCTCAGATCTGACCCCCACTTAACCTTCTCAGTCATTTCTTCCACTGCTGCCTTTAGATGTGTACTTGAATTTTCCATTTATTTTTGCTACTCTACTTTGTATTTTAAAACATCTTTAATATGAATTGCAATTTTTATACTCCCCCCTTTTTTCTCTGTGTTTGAATTATCTTTTAGTAAGGCATTAATTCAGTATACATTGAACATGTGAACTGTAGGCTGTTTAAAAGAAAAAAATCATCGGCTCCATGTAAGAAGTGGAATGGAGAAGATGTATGTACAAAGATAGTCCTTTTTCCTTAGCTTCGTCCCAGAATTACTGTTTTTAGTTTTAAATACTATGAATCAACAATGTGTAATTTTTGGGTCTTCATAGTTGAGTGTTAATCAGAAACAACGTAAATGAAATTTACCTTGTGCCTTCACATCCACTCACTCATTCAGCTCCGCCCAGTTCTTTTCATGCTTTCATATTTGTTTCATATTTATTGTGAACTGAGTTTGTGCTATGATACTGTGCTAGGGGAGAAAGGGACTTGATCACTTCTTAGGCCATTTATAATAAATGGGGAAATAGTCAATGAATTAAAATAAGGGATCTTTGCTTGTGAAGATACTGGTTTTAAAAATGGGGAGCACACACAAAGGCACTTCTGAGAAAGGGGAGCATTAAGGAAAAGCCTCACAGAAGTAATAGCACTGTACCTCCATAGTCCTTTATCCTAAACCTCTTAGGCCAAATGTGGTTTGGTATTCAGAATTCTTTGGGTTTAGAAAAGAAATACAGTGCATATATGATATATTTTGTCCTTCTAGGAAGGTCTGTGGCAGTATCCTAGAATCAAACACATTAATACTTCTGCAGTAAAACATATAGTCACCCTGATGAGATAAGTGAAAACTATAAAAAGCCCCATGTCAAGTTTCAACACTAAGTGAGTTTATGCAAAGTTTATGAAAAATGTGTGGGAGTATACTAATAGATCATGTATCTCTATTGGCATCAAGTGATGTAATAATGGGAGAATGGTGTTCTCTCCTATTGCCCCCTTAGTACTAATTCCTTATTATCATTTTGAGAACAAATTACCTGTAGTTATTTCAACAAGTCAACATTACTCTTTTTTTTTTTTCTTTTTTTGCACTTCCCAAGTTCAAATTGGGTCTTTTAGAGTCTTGCAATTCCATAAAGTACTTTATCTGAGTAAATCATATGGTAATCTCTTTCAATTTCTATCCTAATTGTCATACTAAAGTACACTAATTTTCATACTCTGCTTCATGTTCTTCCAAATACCTTCTGCAGTGGCATGAGTCAAAAGAATATTCATTATCTTTACTTCTTTCATTTTATAATGCAGTGATCTTGACTTGAAAAGTTCAGAGCCTGACTCCTTAGAATTTTAGTGGAAGCTCAGTGAATAGCTTTGTCTTTTGATTTCCTTTAACTGTCTAAGTGGACATAAACTTTTTTTCACATACCCCCATATAATAAGCAAACTTGCTTTCTCCTTCTTTAGGCCAAACCTTTAAGTGTCTTTTCAGGTTTAAGCCCTACTTGTTCATATTAGTTGAAGAGTATAGATTTAAAGTTACATTGCTAAAAATTTCAGACTTCACATTGGCAGCAGCCACCAGTGTGAAGCCTTTAGAATTTTAAATCTTTTAGGAGTGCCTGGGTGACTCAGTTGGTTAAGTGTCCAACTCTTGATTTCAGCTCAGGTCATGATCCTCTGAGTTTTGAGATGGAGTCCAGAGGCGGGTTCTGTGCTGGGGATGGAGCCTGCTTAAGATTTTCTCTCTCTCTCTCTCTCTCTCTCTCTCTCTCTCTCTCTCTCTCTCTCTGCTTTCCTCCCACCCCTAGCAAGCTTGCATGCTAGCTTACTCTCTTAAAAAAAAAAAAAAAGAAAGAAACTTTTTAATAATGATCAACTATGCACATTAGATCACTTGGCAGCAAGATGAAGCAATAAATGGAGGGCAGAAGATTTGGAGGAATAAATGAGAAGGTAGTTGCTGCAGTTCAGATAAGAGGAGGGACAAAGGTTAGAGGGTGATTGGGTGGTGGAGGTGAGAGAGAAATCTGTACCTCTGGGGCTTTTCCTTGGGTAGGCAGTGGGGCATTTGTGCTTGTTGATGAACTGGGGGTAATGGAAGAAGAGAGGAAATGTGGTAGGTGTGGAGAGTGATTACCAGCTTGGCGGACTTCAGACATTGCAGAACTTGAATTCCTCCTGTGATGTTTTAGTGGGGATCTCTGTTAAGTAGCCGGATGACTGTATAGCTCTATTGCTGAGAAAAGGAGTCTGATACACACATTTGTAGCTTTCACCTGGCTGACAGGTAACCCTCCCAAGGTGTTAGCTGTTAAGTTTTCTGAACCCTTAGCTATTTTTAAAATAGAACAGCGCCTATACAAAGAAATGAAGTAAGAAAGACTCTATGTAAATGTAAGGCTACTGATCTTTTTTTTTTTTAACTCCTTGAACTGTGACATTTTTTTCCATATTAATACTCTGTTCTCCTTTAAAATATATCAGGTTTGCATGTAATGCGTTGCTGCATGCCCCCAGTCCCAAACTTGTTTATACTTTTTCCTCCAACTTTTTATTTTGAAATTTTAAAAATCTACCAAAAGTGAAAGAATAGTAGAATGCCCATATAACCTCACCTGGAGTCGTCAGATTAAGTTTTGCCACATTTACTTAGCAATCTCCACATACGCATATACACACACTTTTTTGGCTGAACCATATGAAAAAGTAAATTGCAAACATTATGACATGACCTCAGACGCTTCAACCTGTATCTCTTAAGAATAATAATATTCTTGTATAACCACAGTACTGTTTAACACATGTAAGAAATGTGAAAATCAATAGTAATTAGCTAATATACAGTCTACATTTGAAATTCCCCAACTATGAAAAAATGCACTTTTGTAGCTCTTTACCTCTCCCTGCCTGCCTCACCAGCCCCTGCGATACGACATTGAATTCAGTCTGTAGTCCTTGTGTCTTTAGTCTCTTTGAAATCTGTCTTTTTACATGATTTTTTTACTTTTCTTTCTTCCTTTCTTCTGCTATTTCTCTTTTTCTTTTTTTGAGGAGAGCAGACCTCTGTGTTATAGAGTTTCACATTCTGGATTTGTTTTCTCACGGTTTTATTTGGGTTGTACATTTTTGAGAACTATTGAACATACTTTAAGTAAATCCCTATCCCACTCCAGTATAAACTATGTCATAGGTATTTTCATTGGTAGGTCTTGAGAGAATGAAATTTTACTAAAATAGGCACTTTAAAACCTAAAATTGAAGGTGGAAAGATTACACTGATTATCCATCTTCATCAGAGCATACAGTTTTTACTCTTTGGTTTTAATTTTAAGCTCATTGAGAGCTAAGAGAGACCTCATTCTTTGAAAATTCATGATTCCCATTTTCAAATATTTGAGGTGCATTGCTTTGTCCTACATTTTCTCTCTGTATAATGCTAAGTCTCTTTTTAACTTCACTTTCATAAGACTCGTATATTCATTATGTTTTAGCATTGAAATATTCCTTTTAAAAGGACCCTTGAAAAGGAATCAGATGATAGTGTAGTGAGCTCTGGAGACTATTGGTACTGATTAGATTTCCTGTAGATAACAGGGTTGCACAACACTTAGATTCCTTTAGATGCGGTTGAATGGTTTAATCTCAATAGTAGATATGGCGAAGTCCAACAAATAATGGTATAAATTGTTGCAATCATGTTGGGCTATTAGCAAGTTAATGTAATGAATAGTATGTTTTCTAATACATTGGAAACTCTGGTTCCTTCACCACCTACTTTGTTAGTTCCACTGAAATTGCTGTAATGGTAAGTAGTTCTGTACATTTTCCAATGTCAGAAACACAGTGCCAAAGATCTCATTTTCCTCTGAGAAGTTCACTATTGGGAAGTCTCAGATTTAGGAGGAGCATATCAGGATAGTATGCTAAGGAGTAAAAGGTTAATTTTCAGAATATACATTCTCTTATCAACCTCCCTGTAATCTGCTAGGTAATTATACATTCTAAAAATACTAATACCTTATAAGCCAATACTTGAAAATAATTTTTTTGAAATTTCAGTAGTATCAACTCCATTGAAAACCACTCCCCACAAATTTAAGTTCTTGTCACATCATTTTGTCTTACTTTTGACCACTTATAATGTACTTTTTTTAGAGCTGTTTTTAAATGTACCATTTTATATGCACAATATTAATGCTTTATACTTTCTCTGTGCCTTTTGGGTATATGTGATCATTATATGTTCGTTGTTTACCTTTCCTTTGTAATTTTCCTAAGTCTTAGGTTCTGTGCTATTTGCTATCTCAGTGAAATATTACAGGCAGCGCAGCACTGTGTAGTTGTTTGGAGTCCTGTCTGCCTTCAGGTCTCAGCTGCTCTATTTATTGGTAGTAGGGACCATGCACAAATTATCAAACTTATTAGCCCTTATTTCCTTTTCGGAAAAAAGGGGACTAATAGTTGTATCTTTGTAATACACCTTTTCTAAGTATTGGTATGGGTTTTAGCATAGAGTAAGCAGTTAGTAAGTGGTAGCTTTAGTTATTATTAATATTAGTTATAGAAACCTCAGTCATCTTCTGTGTTTCAGGTATAATATTCATGGACCTAGGGCAGTGGTTCTCAGCTGTGGGTAGTTTTGCCTCCCCCTCACCCTTTCCTCAGGGGACATAGGGCAGGGTCATGTTTGGAAATGGGAAGGGTACTATGGATATTTTGTGAGTAGAAGTTAGGGATACTGCTAAGCATCCCACAATACACAGGACAGCCCCTCACAACAGAGAATTTTCCCGCCCAAAATAACAATAGTGCCTTGATTGAGAAATCCTGACCTGATGGGATCTGGACTAAACACCTTTTAAATAATCTGTCTTATGTTATTTTTGGTGTAATTACTGTGCTTTTAGTTTAAATTAAAAAAAAAAAAAACTTCAGTGTAGTAATTATTTTTTAACACAGTTTAAGAATTTGACGTGTTGAATTTAAATACTTATCACTAATTGCCAGGCACTAATCTAAGCATTTTATATAATACATGTAATCCTCATAATAGCAGTATTAGTTGTCCTCTTTTTGCAGTGAGGAAACTGAGGCACAGAGAATATGAAGTATGTGTGGAGCTGTGATTTTAACCCAGGCAGTCTAGCTCTAGAATCTGCTCTTATCTCCCCTCTGAAGCTTGCTTTCTAAAGTCTCTTAGGCTTTCATCATAAAAATGTGTTACAAGAAGCTAGTGTAATACTAATGTCTATTGAAGAATAATGGTATAAATTTTAGACTTTGTTTCCAATTTCATCACCTATGAAGTAAGAGGTCTTGCACTGGTTCTTACTTCCCTGATAATAAAAATCACCAGAGAGTCTTACTAAAATAGATTTCTAGTCTCTGTTCCTAACAAGTAAATTCAAAGCTCTATGGGAAGAACCCTGGCAATCTCTCTCACAGTGGCCTAGATGAATCCTGTGATCAGGCAAGTCCCTAAGATCCTAGACTAGATTAGAGCTCTTAAAACTAACAGTATTTTTGTTTTCCCTTTTTTTTTGTACATATTATAGATTATTACCCTATCTACATAATATAAACTTTATCACAAGCCCAGAGGTTTTGAATATACCTTAAAACAAATTGTTCAGGATTAACTCCCTTTTCCCTTTGACTCCCATTTTTTAATGTGAATAAATGAGGTATACTCCAGCTCTTTGGTAATATCCAGTTGGCCTAATAATTGATTGAAGGGTATAGCCATGAAGACCATAGTTAGTGTAGATCATAATGCTGTTGTCCTGATGCTGGGTCTTCTGAAACACCATTGGGTTAACTATACAGTGCTTTGTGAGAATACCAAATAAACAAAATCTAAAAATTCTAAAACTCTGTATCATCATGATTAACATTTGTTTTCATGCTTGATTTTTTCCATCCAAGAGTTTAAAATGCTTAAGGTAACCCATTTTATCATTGACTGAGACCTTGATTTTCAGCCATGTGGTTGGTTTAAATGAAACTGTTGGATGTATTACTGACATTCAGACACTCGTAGGGGAATGAAACCCTGGAGTGACAGGTGGCAAGTGTATTTCAGGGGCTTAGGTGTTGGTTCACTTTTCCTGCATGCCTCTTTGAATAAGAGAGATTGGTCAGGGCAGGGCACCTCTTTGTGTACTTTAATTTGTACCCCATCTACTTCTTAGTGGCTAAGATTGTTACCATAAAGACTTGTTGTATCAAGTTAATCTATGTTGCATCTGTCTCCACACTGCTATTTGGACACTAACTTGGGAAACTTAGATAAGTTGCCCCTGGAATGTCTGAGTAGTCCCCAGTGTTGTCTTCACTTCAACATAATTATTGTGGCTATTACTGTGGCTTTATTCCCTTATTCTCCTGCCCCCAAAACCCCATACTAGCTTTGTTCATGGCATTCCTGCTGCCTAGAAGACGCCTTCCCCCCACCTCTCCTTCTTGCTCACATCTAGATTGACAACTTCTTTATGAAAACGTCTGTGATTTCCCATCTCCCCTCAGTGGAAAATGAGCTTCTTCCTTTTAGCATTCATGGCATTACTTTGTTTATCTTTTGCCCAGTATGTTGATTTATAATTATATTGTTCATAATCATTTGTCCTTCTGTTTATTGTCATCAGTTTTCTTATTCTGATATTCCAAGTATATTTGCATTTCTATCCCGTATATAAATCTGTTTTACTAAAATTCCATCCCTCTTGAGGTTCCATCTTTGCAGATGGGTTTTTGGGTGGATTAGATTCTACTGTGTTACCTCAAATATAACACATCCTCAATCAGCCTCATCCTTGTGGTTTTCTTCCAAGCCAGAGCTATCTTTAATAGTCCCTGCCTTTTTGTGTAGTCTTTCATCCACACAGCTAAACACAGGGTCCAGAAACCAGACTGATCCTTAAAAGTCACAGAATTTCTTGCTTTTCTAGCTCCTGAAATCATTTCTGACCCTGTTCCTAAAATGCATTTGTTAAAAACAGCATCTTCTATCCTCTACATTGTTATACTTTTTACTAGTGGTTTACTATTTTGTTTTTAACAAGTTGCATTTTCAATTGCTGTCAAATTTGTTAAAATACAGCAAAACTAAAATGAAGAGGAAATGGGAGCAGTGATTTTGTTTAATTCTTAGTTTTTAGCTCTTTAGTACACTCAGATATTGTTCTCACATAAAACCAAAGCCTGAGATTAA
Source organism: Spilogale gracilis (assembly GCA_004023965.1). Taxonomy (NCBI): domain Eukaryota; kingdom Metazoa; phylum Chordata; class Mammalia; order Carnivora; family Mephitidae; genus Spilogale; species Spilogale gracilis. Next base: position 108,393 of record PITA01003939.1, read on the forward strand.
CCAAAGCAGAACCAGATGACTGCCTAGTCAAGTCCTGAGTAGTGCATCTGTGTCTTCCCTAGGCATCCTTTCCTCAAATGTTTTTATTTTCTATTTATTTTTCCCTACCCTTCAGTTCAGTCACATCCTCTCTCTAGGACCTGTGTATTGTTGTGGACTCCAAAAGAGCCTCTTTGTCTCTCAATTCTCACTCTGTTCCAACTGCTACCACTTTTTCAAAATAGGAAGAAACAAAAACTTACTGTTAAGGAAAAAAACCAAAGGTCAAGGGGGAAACCACAATTTGGTTATTTGTTGTCAGATCACATAAGTTGCACTGACTATTTTCTAAGATTACAATATCTCACAAAATAAAAATTCTGGAGCTGTGATCCCAGAAGCAGCATATTCATGGTTTAGTATTTACTCTTAATATAACTCTGGCTCTAACCCTTTATTGTTTGTAGGGAAAAAATATATCCTAATTGCCTTCTTCGGGATAAAACTACCAAACGAGCCATAAGTTGTAAACTACAATCTAACTGCCAAAGTAGTCCGTAGCATTGGAAGTAAAAGTTCATTTGCTGGGTAGAGTGGAGTAATGCTCCCCAGAACCACAAAACCAAACTGTGCTGATGGAACTTCAAAGAATCTCATCTTCAAAAGACTAGGGGGAGCGGGCAGGTAAAAAGAGACCAGAAAGAAGAGAGTACAGTGTGAGGTAGTGAGGGGAGGCTTAGCATTTTGTTTTCCCAAACCCCTAGCCCAGCCACTTAAAAATTAGCTTTGTGACATCAGACAAATTGAGCTTCTCTGAGCCCTAGTTTGCTCATTGGTAAGATGGAGGTAAGAGTGCCTCTTGCCGAGGGCTGTTAAGTGGCATAACATGTCTGAAACACCTCCTACCATGCCTCCTGTTTCTTAGTTTTAATTATTTATGTACTTGATTATTTTTTTTATTTGCCCACACGAGAGCGTAGTGCAGTCTGCAGATCTCCCAAAGGTATCTGCAAAATTTTAGGCATTATTTTCCTATGAGAGAGACCTTATTTTGAAGCCCTGCTTGGAAAACTTGTTTAGTAAGATCACTAGCTTCAGAGGTGAATTATGTGACACGGGGAGGGGAAAAGGGAGGAGCAGGGACTATTCAAGAGCTGGTGGCATAGTCTAGAATTCTGTCTTCTCTCTTTTTGCCATGATCTGACTTTTTACTTGCTACCTCCCTGACACATTTCCTCCCACACACACAGCTGTCCTGTGTTTGACTTGCAGACCACAATCTAAAGCATTATTTTGCTTTTAAATAAGTTAAACACGAGAATTGCTGAAGCCAGATTAAGAGTGAAGTTCTTCGACTAGGATACTGGAAAGATCTGCAAAGTTGCTATTGTTTAAGATTTGTTACATAAATGAACACAGTTATATATATATTTTAGGTCATCTTTTTTTACCTTGGTTTAATTTATATGGATTCTGATAAGTAACAATACTTTAACCTTATAACTTTAGGAAATAGCAAGGACATACAAATTCAGAGAAATTAAATATGCTGTTATCGAGCTTTAAATTTTACTTGTTAAGTAATTGAATGTTTATCAAGCACCTACTGTATGCCAGGTACTGTCCTAGGCAGTAAATAAAACAGACAAAAACTTTGCTCTTAAACAGCAGTCAGTTGCTAAACCCATTTCCTTTTCTTTAGGGTATTTTCATTGTCTGCATTTTAGAGCTGCAAAGTGCCTTAGAGACCATCTAGTCCAACTTCTCTTTCAAATGGAGAATGCGAGCCACTAATTCACAGGAGAGTAAAAGAGACTTTAGCAGACAAGTCCAAGTAATGACAGCAAACTGTAGGAAAATCAGCACAAACTGTGAGAACTCAGTATATTGTTAGCATCATAAGTATGAATTTAGAAAAGGTATAAATTATAAAAGTTCACTTATGTTAATGTAAATGAAAGATTCTATATTATCCTCAAGTTAAAATCAAGTAATGTCTTTTTTTTCTTGTTTAGCACTGTAGTGAAGCCAATCTTATGTCATGTAGTAACTAAATGTATAGTTTTTTGTGTACAGACTCAAACTTTTCAAAAGCAGCTGTACAAGATGATGCTGTTTCTGAGTGTCTAAGTAGTGCTGACAGAAATAATGTGCCTTCCTGCCTTAATAGAATCATAGCAGTTGAGATCTGGAATTTAGACCCCTTGTGTCAAGGATGAGGACATCGACTCCTAAAGAGGTTAATTGACTTGCCCAAATAAGAGCCAAATCTAGCAATTTCTGTTTAAGCAAGGAGTCAGGTTTTTTATATTAAGATCACTATATTTTGATATTCAGGTATCAATTTTCAACTTGAAGTGATCTAATATTGTCATCAGACTTGCTGAGCATTGGCCTTATTTTTTAAATAAGAGAATGAGAAATTGACCCCAAAAAATGATAAAATCATAGATACTAGAACCAAGTCTCTAGGAGTATATCATTTATGCTAAAGATATACAGTATTCTGTTGCTGGTCACAAATAATTTTTCCCCCATAATAGGTATTGTCTTCTGAGAACTCTCAAGCAATGTCAGACATTGAGGGAAGCTCTCATTGCTGCAGGAAAAGAGATTATATGGCATGGGCGGACAAAAGAAGAACCAGCACATTACTGTAGCATTTGTGAGGTAAGTAACTATTGTTGTCCAGGGTTGTTCTTATAAGGCCTCTTAACTGTCTACTTTTGGTTTCTCTTTGGTTACTTTTACTTTAAATTTATAAATGTATAAGTCTATAAAATTTATGAAGAGTATTTATACTTTCATGTCCGGCATCTTACTGAAATTGGCATTGTATTCAATCTTGTTATTTTCTCGTGACTTAGCTGTTACATTAAAAATTAATCTCATGACCTATTTCACTAACAGTGAATTAACTCTAAAAGTGATTACGATAGTCATTTATCTGGTAAATGTTTAACAAATGATAATCATCAAGAAGTTTAGTCTTGAGATTTTAAACTGGGAATAATCCAGATGTAAGCAGATGAGAGTAAACCGTATGTAGTTCGGTATAGCTCCAGGCAGATAAATGCTCACGCCTCTCTGGTTCAGTTCATAGTGCATTGGTCAGTCTTCTGTGGTCAAGGCTTGCAAGAGAAGCAGAAACAAATATTAATGTAGTACCTGTTCTGAAGGAGCTTACGTTCTGCTTGGAGAAGATAAATTTTAAACAACTAATTGTAATGTACATGAGACTGTGGTGAATGCAAAGTTGGATCTGTTAGGATACTGTTAGGATAACGTTGAGGGGGAAAATGACCTAATTTTCACTTGTAGTGTTGACATAAGAATTAAAAGTATTAACATTTGAATCCATCTTTGAAGAATAAGCATGACTTCAGTGGGCTAAAAAAATGATGAGAATTGCAAGTGCAGTGAATGTTATTATGACCTGTAGGCACAACATGGGAAATGAAGTGGCTTGTTCAGAAAAGGGTAAGTAGTCCAGTGTGGCTGGAACACAGACTATGCAAATTCTACTTACAAGTCTAGGTGGGAAGAAGCTTTGCAGAGCATCTCGAATGATTTTAAGGAATTTGATATTTATTCTGAGGTCGTTGAAGCCATCAAAAGATGTTGAGCGGGCAGCCATGTTGGATATGTGTTTAAAAGAGAAATGTGATTGGAAAGAATGGAGATAGGAAGCTATTGCAGTGATTTTAAGAAAGATTGGTTATCTTAAGGTCTACATGAGATTACAATGGGAATGTTAAAGAAGAGGAATTCAAAAATATTTAGAAGGTAAAATCCACAAGACAGCTCATTACATGGCAGAAGTGAGGGACAGGTTGAAGAATGCTCACAAATTTTGTAGCTTGGGTCACGAGATTCATGTTGTTGCTCACTGATAGTAATGGTAAAATAGTGAATACTGGGATTTTAATTAACACAGTGTTCAAAGAAGACAAGAGGTTGTGAGAATTTTCTGTCACTGAATAAATTCAAGGATATGCCAAAGCCAGGGGATATTAGTGATCCCTTCCAAACATTAAAATTCTATATTCTGACATTGACTTTTATTTGAAATAATTGAATTCATCAGCTGTTTTAATGTTGTGCAACCTGGCCAGAGTTAAATCTTTGGGAGATCAGATAGATTCTGGCTAGGTTTGTTATACCTCAGGAGAAAAAAGTGAAATGAATGTATAAGCTTTCAGAATGACTGCTATCCCTCAGTATTATTTCTTACCCCACCTGAACCATAGCAGCTCATCAGTCTTTCTATAAAAGGTGAACGTATCATTTATAAAATCATACTATACTCATGAATATAACTTTTGCTTGAACTCCTATTCCTTAACATGAGGCTTATAGCTGAACACCCACTGTGACTTAACCCGTCAGTTTCCTCGTCTGTAAAATAATCAGATTGTATTTATTCAACAAGTGTGTTTTGAGGTTTGTCTTAGCACTGTGCTATGCTCTGGAGGTGCGTAAGTGAATAAAACGTAGTTGTCATCTTTGAGGAGCTCCGTCTATGGGAAAAGACAAGTATCCACACACAGTGCTCTGTGAAGAGTACTGTTATAGAGAAGTAAATGGAGAATAATCATCACTTTCTTCTGATTGTATACTACTGTTTCGGATTTAAAACAAAAATAGGCTGACCTTGATCAACTTTTAAATTAAGCTTTTGCCGTGGTTTTAAAGGGTTTGTTGTTCCTTTAAATCTCTTCCCTAAATGTGTATTACCACCTATACCCATGTCTTTGGGTTTGGTGCAAAGTAAACCTTGTCTATTAAAGATTCTCAAACATGGCCATGTTTTTCTTAGTACCTACTCTTAACCAGAGAGTACTGTCCACAATTCCATGTAAAGCAGAATTCTATGATTATACTAAAACAGTACAATAAATACCACTCTCTCTGTTGAACTCTTTTTCTCTCGCATAAAATAGGTGGAAGTTTTTGATCTGCTTTTTGTCACAAATGAGAGCAATTCTCGAAAGACCTACATAGTGCATTGCCAAGATTGTGCACGAAAAACAAGTGGAAACCTGGAAAATTTTGTGGTGCTAGAACAGTATAAAATGGAGGACCTGATGCAAGTCTATGACCAATTTACATTAGTAAGTGAAATCAGCATGTGAGTATATACTTAGCTGGATAGGAAAGCAGCAGTGTTTATTCTGCTACGTGATAAACAGGAGGTAATGAAATATTTAAATTTTCCTTTTGCTTGTTAGATACTACATGAGGAAATGCTCATATCATTCATTCCCCCCTCCTTCACTTCCAAGTGTTTTTTCCTATAAAATTGGTATATTTCATTTTCACTTTTCTTCCTGGGTGAGTCTAAGCCCAAATGATGTCACCGTAATTACATTTTAAAATCTTTCTGTGCTTTTAGAACACTATCATATCCTTTATGCCATTTGATTTCAGTTGATAAAATGTGTACATAGGTTATTAGCATCCACAAAATGAATTAGTAAGTGTGGTCTTAGACTTATGCTTTTAGAGCTAATTATATGTATTTAAAATTTTTGTCCTTGCCAGAAGTATTAACCTCATGGGAGTATTTGATGGAGCTTAACTTCCTGGTACGTTATATAACCTTTTGAAATTCAGGTATACTTATAAGTGTTACACAGTTTTAAAATTTTAAACAGCAGGTGGTTAGGTGGAAGCATCTTAATCTAGCACGTCCATAGTTTCATGAATAGAAACACAGATATGATTTATGAATTGTTGATTTCCTCCAATACCTTTCTCTGCATATATGATCAAAGACCATATTATTGAAATTTAGCTCCTAGATTCACTTGAATGGTCTTTAAGATTGCTCGAAGAAGAAGAAAATTATCCGGACTATGTTAAATAAAATATATTACCTCGTTGAGATAGCTTCTGAAAACAGTCACTAATGAAATTATAATTGATTTGTGAAATCATTTTCTGCAAGGCCTTTTTTTTAAAGCGATCTGAAAAATGGTCAACCTGATAACATCCTAAGAGCTTTTCACTAATTGGGGAAGTACAGAAAAATGTGGGCACACTGAGTAGAATAATGGTCTTAGACCCTTAGGAAAATGGGCCACAGGGGAGACAGTAGTAAGGGAGGTTCTATGTTGATATTGTGTAGCAAGTTGTTAAACTTTCTTTTGAGAATTGTTCCTTCCCTACTTTCATAAGTGGACTATGTTTGTAGCCTTGAGCGAGGGAATGCTATTAACCATTTGTATACCAAAGTAACATACCTTTTATTTTCAGGCTCCTCCATTACCATCCTCCTCATCTTGATATTATTTCATGGACATTAAGTGAGACCTTTTCTGCTATTCAGGAAGTAACTCAGTTCTGCACCACTGGTTTTTGTAGCTATCTCGTAAGGCTGCTGGCTGAAAACTGTGTCTATGCAACCTTCCAAGTGCGGAGTGTCAACCAACTGGACAGGGGAGAGCACTGCTCCTACTCCAGGACTCTCACAAAGTGATTAGCTGTACTTCAGAAAAAAAAAAAATAATAAATTCCATGTTTTGTATATATCTGACAAAACTGGCAACGTCATACAGACTACTGACTTGAAAACAACCTCTTTTATATTTCTCTATTTCTGGGCTGATGAATTGGTTTTCATCTATCTTTTCCCCTTCAGAATTTTCCTTGGAAAAAAAATACTAGCCTAGCTGGTCATTTCTTTGTAAGGTAGTTAGCAATTTTAAGTCTTTCTTTGGTCAACTTTTTTTTAATGTGAAAAGTTAGGTAAGGAACTTTTTTACTGCTTTTATGTTTTTCTGTCTTGTTTTGAAACCATGACGGTTATTACAGTTTTGGTTCCTAAATAAAATGTTTAAAAAATTAACAGCCAAGTCACAAAGATAATGGATTGCACATAGACTAAGGAATAAACTTCAGATTTGTGATTTTTGTTTCTAATCTTGATGTAAATTTACACTATTTATAAATACATATTTATTGCTTGAAAATATTTGTGAATGGAATGCTGTTATTTTTTCCAGATTTACCTGCCATTGAAATTTTAAGGAGTTCTGTAATTTCAAACACTACTCCTATTACATTTTCTATGTGTAAATAAAACTGCTTAGCATTGTACAGAAACTTTTATTAAAATTGTTTAATGTTTAAAGAGTTTTCTATTGTTTGAGTTTTAAAGAGACTTTATGTACAGTGCCCAGTTTTTGTTCATTTTTCAAATCTGATTATATATATTTTATATATACTTATGTATGTATATATAATATATATAGAAATCTGGATATATATGTATAAAGATTTAGAACTTAAATTTTTCTCGTTTTAAGTTTCACATCTATGGTAGATTTTTGAGGTGTCTACTGTAAAGTATTGCTTACAAAAGTATGATTATTTTTAAAGAAATATATATGGTATGTATCTTCAAGACCTAAAATGTCAGACTGGTTTATTGTTAAGTTGCAATTACTGCAGTGACAGACCAATAAACAATTGCTGCCAAAACATAGTATAATAGTAGAAAACAAATAGTGATTGAACTTAAGATTTTAAAGGGAATGTTACATGGGCTTGATAAATCTTGTACATTGCTAAGTAGAGTTTTATGCGGAAAAAAGGTTCAGATGAAGGGCTCTATTTTAGAATCCAAATAAATTAAGAGACTTATTTTTTAATGTTAGGCAGTTTTGAAATTTCATGCTTTCCTGCTTGCATGACATGATTGGGATTTGGGGGGAGAGTCTACAAATCCATATCACTGGTAAAAATACAGCAAGCTATATTAGCATTAACAAGTCACTTCTAATTAACACTAGTATTTTGTTTTATAGTAATGATACCTTGCTTTTGACACATATTCTCTTTTTAATCACACTGTTCTTTATAAGATTTTCCAGGAAGCTTTAGTGGAAAAGCATAGAGAATGCTAGAAATGGAGTTATATTTATGACTAAAGAGAATTTATAATCCTGTCTCGGGAAATGTCATGCTGATTGCATTAATCAAGTATTCTTGTTCAGATAGTTTTGGAGTATGTTGTCCTCCTAGAAACAGTTTGAAGGCTTGAAAGCATATAGATATTTAATTAGTTAATTTGGTAAATATTGAATACTAGCAGCAATCATCTCTCATTTATAACATCAGAAGGAAATACTTACAAATCTATTTTAGTTAAGGAGTAAGAGTGCTTAAGTGCTGCTTAGGATTTGTAACCACTAATATTTTTGAAATAACTCAACACGGACATTTTTGCACATAAAATTCCGAGCCAACTATCCAGAAGCAAAGATTGTAAGAATGCTAAACATACACCTAAATGTTGCTTAACCAGTTCTAGTTTATCTTACTGACAGTGTCTTATTTTCTATGGTTTATCAAGATAGTTTATTACCAAGATTAATATAGGTTGTCTGTCATTTAGGAGTAATTTAGTGCTGTTTCACCAATACATACTTGTAAGTTTTATGTCAAGAATAATACTTGCTTAGCTTAATCTTTGGGTGGAGGATAGGAGATAGAAATCAAGTACATCAACATTACTCTGAAGTATAACTAGATAAACTCTTGTGTAAACTGCTTTCTTTTCATCAATTTAATATCCTTTATCATTTACATTTTTCCGGTTTCAGAAGAAATAGAATATTTTTTTCTTTTTACCGCTCTATGTATAGGTAAATCCCATTAAAAGCATACTTTATCCAGATGCCTTAAGAACACCCATTGTTTAGAGAAAGAAGCTAATTACAAAATGTGTAAAAAAGCAGATGGTAATCCGGATAGTGGGAGCTGAATCATATTCTTTTCTCTTTGTCACCAGTTTAATAGGGAATCATGTACCATCAGTAGAGCAGTTCAGCTTGCTTTTTAACCTATTTATGTTAATTTTTTAAGTGGCTTCTTCATTTTTAAATAAAACCGAAGTCAGTTTCTAAAAGTAGCAAATTGACACAGCCTTCACAATTTCAACTGAAATCTAAGATCACATACTATGAATTTAACTGAAACAAAGTGTCTACTTCTCTGAATCTAGTCATTAAATCTTTCAATTATTGTCATGTGTATTTTCATTTAGTCAGTATATGTAGCATCTCCTAAAAGCAAATATAAGATGTGATCCCTGTCCTGTGTCCTCTCCACACACATCTAATACGGGGGATTGATGTAATGCATCAGGCTAAACGTAGAAGACGTAGTATCAGGGCCTGCATTTCAGTGGGGTTGATATCACACCTTCCTGAGCCAAGAGGATTTGGGAACTTCAGCCAAGGGTTAGAGGAGCACTAAGAGAAAGGGCAGACAGGTTCCAGGATGTGAGAAAGCTGCCTCTGCCATGAGCAGTGTTTACTCTTTACCCTGTAGTTAATATGGAACCGTCTGTGGAATTTAAACAAAAGAACAGCACTGAGTTTGCAGTACTCTTCCTGCCTGTGTTAACACACTCCGTCTATCTTGTGTATTGCTGCCAGAGGGGTATGTCCAAAGCAGAGAAATTTAAGGAAGATGGTTTGGATTTGAGGTTTGGATGTTGGAAGGTTGGAAATAAGAGCACAGATTGGGAAGACAAAAAGTAAGTTCCACAGGACCCATTAGATGTCTTCAAGCAAATGGGATGCTTCTAACCAGAATAGGAAATACAGAAGTGTGGTTCTGGAGGCAGAAACTAACAAACTCTGTAGGGCATCTAAGTAGTTGGGATTAAGAGAGGCCTGGTCTGGGACCATGTATCTGCTCTTTATTGAGGTAGTGCTTAGAGCCAGAAGAGATGATACAATCTGAACTGGTAAGGAGAGGTAGACCAAATACCCACTAAGGAATGTCACAAGAGAAAAGGAGATTGCAAAGGAGAAGACTAAACCAGCCAGGGTGTTGTTGGACAAACTAGAGCTTTTGAAAACCACACCATGATGCAAAGATGAGGATTACAGGAATTTCTTTGCGTTGGCACAAGATGGTTGGTGACATTTGCCAGAGCACCTCAGTGGAGCAACAACCTAACTGCTGTGGATGGGAAAAGGTATTGAATTTGAGGGGTGGGAGGTGGGGTGTTGTCCCATCTTTCCAAAATCCCTATGAAATTATAACAGCAGACATCACCAATTTTAAATACTTTGTATCACTGTCCTGAAGTGCTTTGGACAGTAATAGTTTTGTATTATATATTGTGAAACAGTCCATGTGGTATTTTGTTTTTGAAAGGAAGGTGTATTTTTTTAGTTGAAGAGGGAAGTGAGGATGGTATTTTTTAGTGTGGCCTACAGGTACCTACCATTTCCTGACAACCTGTGCAAAGCACAGTGCTAAGTACTTAATGTACATTCTTTTTAGTCCTCACAGTGACCTTCTGAGTTGGGTACTGTTGTGTCCCCATCTTATGGATAAGTAAACTGAGGCAGAGATCATAAAACTTCCCCCCAAGGTTTGTGGTCAAATAAGTGTTTGAGCCAAGATTCCAAGGTGATAAAGATCCCACTCCAGAGAAGTGCTATTCTACCTCCCACTGCAAAGAAGTAGGAATTGCTGAGTGCTTAACTGGGTAGTCATGCTTGAAAGAAACTTTTCATTTTGAATATTCCTTTAACAAGAGAAAGATGTCTTTAAATTTGATAACTTGTAATTAGGCCAACCATATCTGGTTTATATTCCAAACCAGAACCCTTTTGAAATCAAAAGGGGGCACAATTAGTATTTATTGGGGTAAGGCAGCAGCCATAAAATGGGGGTTCTTCTGGGCAAGCTGGGATGTATGGCATAGTGCTTTTAAGTTGGTTTTAGAAGAAGCAGTTGGGGGTAGTTTTGACCTCCGCCTGACATCATACTCCTAGATTTTTGCACTGTTGGGGTGGAAAGGAAGCATGGATTTGTACTGCCTTAGGGTCCACAGTTGTAGCTGGAAAAGATGGTGAATGATCAGGGGGAAGATACAAGCAATGGGTTTTACGAAGTGGAAATGATACAGGAAAGAGTCCTGTTAAGTCTTAGTGATGGCTACTGAGTTGATCAAATTCTAAAGTCAAATAATGACACTTCAAGAAACTGACAAGAAAGTGTGTAAATAGAATATGTTCGATACAATGATTAACAGGCGTTTTTGTTTTTGTTTTTTTCCTAAACTTAGTCTACCATTTACCAGTCTAGTTTAAGCTGGGAATCTGATTTAACATTGTCAAAATATGACTTCTAAGTGTGCCAACCTGAAAAAAATACAGAGTCACAGTCAGCTTTCTCAGGACTTCAAAGCCATTCAGTACCAGGTAGTTTACCCCCAAGTGATTAAACATGTCTTGATTTCAACAACAGAAAGATTCCTGATGAACTTAAGGACTGTCCTAAGGTATTTACATTATAATCATGTGTGTGTAAGTATATGATGGCCTCAAATAGATTAAGGGTATGATTAACACAAAGTAATAACTGAACCATACCTACTTCCCCAGATGCTCAGATAACAACATCTATTAAGGAGTGTAACAGGAGAAAGGAGAAAGCAAACACACTGATTTTGTAGGCTTATATAGTTAACTGTAGCCAAGCATTCTTTAGCGCTCCACTTTGTGTAGACTAATACATTTGGCAGAATGAAAGTAGATGAGAATGTTACCTTTAGAAAACTTGATATTTGTGATTTAAATGTCATTATCTCATTAAATGTACTCGGATGCAAATTTTGAGATGTGTGCACATGAAAAGGATTCTGTTTAATAAATGGAAGTCAGTACTCAAAATCTATGATCAACAATATTTTCTGAGTGAAGGTACTGAAAATAATTGGTGGGGAGAGGGGTAAGCGGGGAAGTTCAGAAATATATGTGATACTGATGCATCAAAAATTTCAGTAAAAAGGAAAAACTAGAAAGTGCCAAAGACTTGAAAATACAACTGTATACAAAACCTGGATCATTGTTGAATCTTGATCAGCCTACAAATTATCCTGCTGTAAATCCTAAGTCAGATGGGGCTCGCAAGTCCATGAATTAGATTTCCTCTCTAAGACCATCTGTCTCTGTTCCTCCAGGTAAGGCCAATCTCCTCAAAAGCTTCATAAGTAAAACCCACTGAAGAGCTGCGGGTGAACAGTGGATAAACCAGTAGTTAGCAGTGCGAAGCTAGCCCTCTGAAACTTGGATTTTAGGCTTGCTTAGATTCCGTCTAGCCCCCTCCTTCCCTCCCTCCCTCCCTTTCTTTTGACTGTTTTCAAAACATATAACATTTACATGGTTAAAAATGAAAAACTATATTGAAACACGCTTTCAGAGAAGTCTTGTTCCCATCCCTTTAAGCACCTTCAAATTGTCTCCACCCACCACCTACAGGTAACCATTTCTAATTCATTAGCTTATACCTCCTGTGTTTTTTTCCAAAAAAAGGTAAATAAATTGGAATGGATAGTCTTATTTCCCTTCTTTTATACACAAAATGTAGCATGGTATGTGCACATTTTGGCACCTTGATTTTTTTTTTCCACCTAATACATCCTAAAAATCATTATCAATTCATGGTGCTCCATCATTTGCATGTGTCATCTCAATGATGGACATTTGGGGGATGTTTCCAGTCTTTCACTAGTTTAAATAGTGTCTCAATGGCGTTATGTAGATGTTTTGTATTTGTGGAGGTATATCTTCAGGGTAAAATTGTAGATTACTGGGTCACAAGGTAAGTGCACAAACGGTTTTCCTTGGTGTTGCCCTTCCTAGCTATGCTGTGTTACACTCACCGTAGCAATGTATGAACAAGACTACTACAGCCTTGCCAATAGACTGTATTGTGGAGCATTTGGAGTTTTGCAAATATAAGAGGTGAAAATGGAAACTTAGGGTAGCTTTATTTAATTTTTTTGTTTTTTTAAAAGATTTTATTTATTTGACAGAGAGCCCCAGAGAGTACACAAGCAGGGCAGAAGGGCAGAGGGACAGAGGGAGAGGGAGAGGGAGAAGCAGAAGCAGGGCTCAATCCCACCACCTGGAGCATGACCTGAGCTGAAGGCAGCCGCTTAACGAACTGAGCCACTCAGGTGCCCCCTTAGGGTAATTTTAATTTGTAGTTCTTTAATGACTAAGGTTGAGCAATTTTTTCATGTATTTAAGGACTATTTGTGCATTTTTAAAACCTGATCCTTTTTGAGATGTGGTTACATAATACAGTAAGCTGGACAGATCTGAAGTGTACAGTTGGATGAGTTCTGGCAAATGTGTCCGTTATACCCCAATCAAGTAAAGCGTGTCCTTTTCCATTCTGTTCTCTTCCTCCCTTGCAGCCCCCAACCTCAGGCAACCACTTTTATTTATTTCTATCCCCAGTGATTAATTGTACTGTTTTAACTTCATAAAAATGGAAGTGTACAAAATGGTTTTTGTTTGTATTTGACTTCTTTCACTGGGCATAATGTTTTTGAAATTCATCTATGTTGCTATCAGTAGTTCCTTCTTTCTTATTATTGAATACACTATTGTACGACTATAACACAATATGTTTTGTCCATTCTCCTGCTGATTGGACATTTGGGTTTCCCACTTTTGCTACTAAGAATAAATATGACTGGATCATAAGGTAGGTCTATATTTAACTTTATAAACAGTTATTGGACATTTTTCCAGTCTGGTAGTACCAGTTTATACTTCCACTGGCAATATCTGAGAGCTCTGGTTGCTCTGCACCCTCAGAGATATTTAGTGTTGTTAGTTTTTAGAAGCTTAAACATTCTAGTCAGTGTGTGGTATCTGATGGTGGTTATAAATTTGGGGCTCTGTGATAACTAATGTTGAATGTCTTTGCATGCATATACTAACCATTCCTATATCTTTGTTCATGAAGTGTGCAGATGTTTTGCTCATTTTAAATTGGGTTGTCTTTTTGTTATTGATTTGTAGAGGGGACCTTATATGGTCTGCTTATGAGCCATTTGCCAGATATTCATATTCAAATATTTTTTCCCAGCCTGTGATTTGCCTTTTCATTTTCTTAATGATGTCTTGATGAGTAGATGGTCTTAATTTTGACAAAGTATAGTTTATCCATTTTTGTATGGTTAGTGTTTTTTGTGTACTGTCTAGGAAATCTTTGCCTAACCTTGGTCTCAAAGCTACTCTCCTCTGTTTTCTCCTAGGGGCTTTATAGTTTTACATATAGGTCTGTAAATCATCTCAACTTAGTTTTTGTGTTCTATGAAGTCTTTCAATCGGGTAGTGTAAGTTTTCCAACTTTCTTATTCTTGCTCAAAATTGATTTGGCTATTCTAGGTCTTTTGCATTTCTAGATTAGTTTTAGAATTAGCTTGCCAATTTCTACCAGAAAATGCAGCTGGAATTTTGACTGAGATTATATTGAATCTATAGATCTGTTTGTGGAGAATTGACATCTTAACAGCATTGAGTTTTCTGACCCATGAAAAAGGCACATTTTGCCATTGATTCAGATCTGTAATTTTTCTCACCATTTTGTAATTTCAGATAAACAGGGCTTCATATCCCAAAGTATTTGATTTTTTTTTTATTTGACAGAGAGAAAAATAGCTATAGAGGGAACACAAGCAGGGAGAGTGAGAGAGGGAGAAGCAGGCTTCCCATCTAGCAGGGAACCCAATGTAGGGGTCGATCCTGGGACTCTGGGATCATGACCTGAGCCAAAGACAGATGCTTAAGGACTTAGCCACCCAGGTGCCCCAGTATTTGATTTTTTTTTTTAAGATTTTATTTATTTGACAGAGAGAAACACAGCCAGAGAGGGAACACAAGCAGGGGGAGTGAGAGAGGGAGAAGCAGGCTTCCTGCCGAGCAGGGAGCCCGATGCGGAACTTGATCCTGGGTCTCCGGGATCATGACCTGAGCTGAAGGCAGTCGCTTAACCAACTGAGCCACCCAGGTGCCCCTGAGATTTTTTTTTTTAATCAGGAATGTATGTTGAATTTTACAAAATGAGTTTTCTGCATTGATTTAGATGATTATATATTTTTTCTTTCTTAGCTAATATGAATTACATTCATTTTTAAATGTTAAGCTAATCTTATACTCCTGAGAGAAAGCCCACTTGCTCATGTTTTGTTACGTATTGCTGGATTATATGTTGTTGCCAAAAGTGTGCTGAGAATTTTTGCGTCTGTGTTCATGAGGGATAGTGGTCAATGGTTTTATTTTCCAGTAATGCTTTTGTCTGGGTTTATTATCAGAGTAATATTGACCTCAGAGAATGAGTTGGGAAGTATTCTCTTTCTTCAGTTTTCCTGAAGAATTATAGTAGAGTTGGTTTTAATTCTTCTTAAAAATATTTGATAGAATTCATCAATAAAGCCATCTGGGCCTGGAATTTTCTTTGTGGAAAAGTTTTTAGCCACAAAATTTCTTACATAGGCTGCCCAGATACCTATTTCTTCTGGAATGAGCTTTGGTAGTTTGTGTCTTTCAAGTCATTTATCCTTTTAACATTTGTGAAATCTATAGTTCTTTGTCATTCTTGATACTGGTGAATAGTGTTTCTCCTTCACCCTCACCAGTCTGGCTAGAGATTTACAAATTTTTTGGATCTTTTCAAATAACCAACTTTCGATTTCATTAATTTTTTTCCCCTATTGTAATTCTGGGTTTGTTTTTTTTTTTAAGATTTTATTTATTTGACAGAGAGAAACACAGCCAGAGAGGGAACACAAGCAGGAGGAGTGAGAGAGGGAGAAGCAGGCTTCCCGCCGAGCAGGGAGCCCGATGTGGGGCTCAATCCCGGGTCTCCGGGATCATGACCTGAGCCGAAGGCCGTCGCTTAACCAACTGAGCCACCCAGGCGCCGCCGTAATTCTGTTTTTTTTGTCATTGATTTTTCGCTCTCATTATTTTCCTTCTTTCTGCTTACATCCAGTTTCTTTAGCTGTTTTCATTCTAGTTTCTTTAGGTGGAAGCTGAGGTCATTGATTGAGACATTCTAGTATAGGCATTTCGTCCTATAAATTTCCAACTAATTAATGCTTTAGCTGTGTGTCAGGGGCCCCCCAAGACCAGTCTCAGGCTTGCTGATTCACTACTGAATCACAGGGCTCAGAAACTCTTTCATGCATGGTTACAGTTTATTACAATGAAAGATACAGATTAAAATCAGCAAAGGGAAAAGGCACATAGGGAGAAGTATGGGGGAAACCAGGCTCAAGCTTCTGAGTGCACCCCCCACTACCAGTGGAGTTTCCTGAGACATGCTTAATTCTTCCAGCAACAGTGTGTGACGTGTTAAGTGTTGCCAACCAGGGCAGCTCCAGGATTTTTATTGGGGGTTAGCACCTGTATGACCTCAGCTAGTCAGACTCCAGGCCTCTAGAGCAAATGCAGGTGTTCTCTATAAATCACACTAGCCACATTTTGAACTATCTGGTCAAACTGGTACAGAATGGCCAAATGTCTCAGACATACCAAAATAATCTTAACAGACAGAACATTCCAAGAGCTCAGTGTTAAGTTCCCAAGGACCAGCCAAGAGCTTTTCTTGGTAATGTGCAGGATTTTATCAACCGAAGCCTACTGACAACATTTTCCTGTACAGGGTGCCTTCTGTAAACTTGGATCAAATGTATTTTCATCTTCATTTTGAAATACTTTCTGACTTCCCCTTTGATTTCTTCTTTCACACATTTTTTTTTAAGGATTCCATTTATTTATTTGACAGACACACACAGTGAGAAAGGGAACATAAGCAGGAGGAGTGACAGAGGGAGAAGCAAGCTTCCCGCGGAGCAGGGAGCCCAACGTGGGGCTTGATCTCAGGACCCTAGGACCACGACCTGATTCGAAGGCAGACGCTTAATGACTGAGCCACCCAGGTGGCTCACGTGGATTTTTAAAAGTGTGTTCTTCCAACCGTTTGGGGCTTTTTAAGATACTTTTCTTGTTGGTTTCTAATTTAATTCCATTGTAATCAGAGACGATATTTTGTATTACTTGGATCCTTTTTTTCTTTTTTAAGATTTTATTTATTTATTTGACAGAGAGAGAGAGAGACAGACAGACAGCAAGATCAGGAACACAAGCAGGGGGAGTGGGAGAGGGAAGCAGGCTTCCCACCAAGCAGGGAGCCCCATGTGAGGCTTGATCCCAGGACCCTGGGATCACGACCTGAGCCAAAGGCAGATGTTTAATGACTGAGCCACCCAGGCAACCTGACTTGGATCCTTTTAAACTTATTGAGACTACTTTAGGGCCTGGACTATGGCCCTTGATAAATGAATTATGTGTGCTTAAAAAGGATGTGTTTTCTGCTGTTGAATGGAATTTATGTGACAGGACAAGTTGGTTAATAGAACATGTTATTCAAGTCTATTTTTATATTGACTTTGTTGTTTCTATCAATTATTGAGAGAGTGGTGCTGATATCTACAACCAAAATTGTGGATTTGTCTATTTTTTCCATACATTTCTTTCAGATTTTACTTCATGTATTTTGAGGCTAAGTTATTAGGTGCATAAGCATTTAACATTTGCTATGTTCTCTTAATCAATTGACCCCATTGTTGTTCTCTGCTTTTAAGGACTCTGAGATTGGACCTACCTTGATATTCCAGGTAATGCCCTATCTCAAATCCATGCCCTTAATCACCTCCACAAAGTCCTTTTCGCCATGTAAGATGATATATTCAAAGGGCCTGGGGTTTGGATATGTTGGACAAGGGGAACCATTCTTCTGTATTTTATGTAGTATGCTTATTGGCATGGTTTGGTTTTAATCTACCACCTTGCTCTTTGTTTTTCATTTGTACCTATCTGTTCTGTTCTCTTTTTTCTCTTTTTCCTTTTTTCCTGTCTTTTAGACTCAGTATTTTTTGTGATCCTATTTTATTACCTTTGTTGGCTTTTTAGTTCTAGCTCTTTGTTGTGTTATTTTAACAGTTGCTTTAGAGTTGGTGTTATAGATCTTTAACTTCTCAGAGTCTACCTTCACATGTCTAGCACTTTACGTATAGTTTAATAACCTCACTGCAACATACTTTAAACCTCATATACATTGCCATAATTTTTTTCTGACTGCTTTTAAGAATTTACTTTTTTTTAAGCAATTTGATTGTGAATGTTTTGGTGTAATTTTCTTCATGTATCTTTGGCTTGGTGTTCTTTGAATATCCTAAATCTGTGGAATTACAATTTTCATCGAATTTGGAAAATTTTGGCCATTATCACTTCAAATATTTGTGTTTTTTTGAGTCATTCAATTATGGATAGATTAGGCTGCTTGAGATTGTCCCATAGCTCACTGATGATCTGTTTAGTTTTGGGGGGGTTTCAGTTTTTTTATTTCTGGGTTTCATACTCAATTGTTTTTATTGCTGTCTTTGATTTCATTAAACTTCACTTCCACAGTGTCTAATTTGCTCTTAATCCCAACTAATTTTTTCTTACATCTCAAATATTATAATTCTTATCACTAGGAGTTTGATATTGATCTCGTTGCTATCTTCCATGTGTCTTGCTTTCTTCTCCCTGTTTGAGTATATGTAATATAGTTTAATAACTCTTTGAATGTCTTTGTCTACTCATTCTATTATCTGTGTCATGTTGAGGCTATTTTGATTGATTTTTCTTTTAATTATGGATCATACTCTCCTGTTTCTTTACAGGCCTGGTAAGTCTTTATTTAATGCCAGACGATGTAAATTTTATCTTGTTGGGTTCTGGATATTATTTTATTTCTCTAAATGTTCTTGGGCTTCTTCTAGGATGCATTAAAGTTACTTGAAAACAGTTTGAACCTTTCAGATCTTTTAAGATTTGTTAGGTGAGACTAGAGCAATGTTAAGATAAGGTCTCATTTTGCGATACTAGTGAAGCAGAACCATTCAGACTACTCTACCCAATGCCATGTGATTTGTGAGGTTTTTCCTATCCAGTTAGTGGGAACAGGAACTATTATTGGCAAAGTTAGTTCCAGAGACTCTTGCCTTTAATCTTTTTGGGTGGTTCCTCTCTCCCTTACCTTTCCTGTCCTCAAGTAGTTTCTTCACACCCATACTGATTCTTGAAGACTTGAAAGGAATCCTAGGCAAATCTCCAAAGGTATTGTTCCATGCATTTCTACCTACTGTGTGACTCTGAATCTTTAGCTGTCTTGGGTTCTTTGAATTCTGAATTCTGTCACTTCAACTCAGGGAAAGCACTGGGCTCTAGGTTTCCTTTCTCAGGGCTTCAACCTAGAAACTCCAAGCAAGGGGGATCACTACATTCATTTCCCTTTCATCAGCAGTTAGTGTTTTGTTGATGCCTGATTTCTGGTGTTCTGAAAACCATTGCTTCAAGTATTTTGTCCAGATATTTACCTGTTTAAGGCAAGAGGATAAACAGTCTTGCTACCCTGTCTTTATTAGAAGTCCTTGCTTTTTAATATAGAACTATCTTCCTTTTGATTTTTATGATTGTTGAATATCTTTTCTTTTTCACTACTATTGCAGTGGAAATGGAATTTTCTACTGTATTTTAGAAGTGATAACAGATATATAAAGGCTATTGATTTCTGTGTGTTACGTTTATAGTGTTACCATCCTAAACTTATTATTTGTATTAGTTTTAGCATTGATTCTCTAGAGTTTTTCAGGTGTCTTATCAAAATAAATATGGTTTTACCTCCTCCCTTCCTATTTTTATGCCTCTTTTTTTTATGGGGGAAAAATGAAACATATATTTTATTTGCTTTAGCATTGGATAAAATCTTTAAGATGGCAAAAATTTTAATTTTTATTCGGAAATGTCTAAGTAAAATAGATTATCCAGGAAGATGAGCTATATCCTGTATCCTTGAGTCCCCTCCAGCAAACCAATGTGTATATGTTCCATGGAGTATGCATTTTTTTTCCTTTTTCTTTCCTTTATTTCTTTTTTTTTTTATTGTTACTAAAATTTTTTTTCCAGTGATCCAAGATTCATTCCCCATTCCCCACACCCAGTGCTCCACGCTTTACGTGTCCCCAGTACCCACCACCAGGCTCTCCCATCCCTCCACCCCCCCCTCCAAGTTCCTCAGTTTGTTTCTGTGTCCAAAGTCTCTGTTGTTTCGTTTCCCTCCCTAGATTACCCTAGTTCCCATTTACTTTCCTTCTCCCACTGTCCTCCAGTTTACCCCTCATGCACCACAAGTAAGTGAAACCATGCGATACTTTTTGTTTTTTTAAAAGATTTTATTTATTTGACAGAGAGAAACACAGCCAGAGAGGGAACACAAGCAGAGGGACTGAGAGAGGGAGAAGCAGGCTTCCCGCCAAGCAGAGAGCCCGATGTGGGACTCGATCCTGGGTCTCCGGGATCATGACGTGAGCCGAAGGCAGTCGCTTAACCAACTGAGCCACCCAGGCGCCCTGTTTTATTTTTTAATATTTTATTTATTTGAGAGAGAGAGAGTGAGCTCACAAGCAGTCAAGGTGGGGGGAAGAGCAGAGGGAGAGGGAGAAGCATACTCCCCACTGAGCAGGGAGCCCAATGCAGGACTCGATCCCAGGACCCTGAGATCATGACCTGAGCCAAAGGCAGATACTTAATCGACTGAGCCACCCAGGTGCCCCTGCCTCTGTTTTATTTGATTGTACTGGATAATACCTCCATATGGTTCTAAATATTCACACTCCTGTATTTCAAACATAATACCACCAATTAACCTCAACTTGCATCAGCTAGGTTTCTTTTTTTTTTTTTTTTTTTAAAGATTTTATTTGAGAGAGAGAGTGAGGGAGAGCATTAGAGGGGAGAAGGTCAGATGGAGAAGCAGGCTCTCCGCAGAGCCAGGAGCCTGTCGCAGGACTAGACCCCCGGACTCTGGGGCCACGGCCCGAGTGGAAGGCAGTCGTTCAACCAACTGGGCACCCAGGTGCTCAAGGCCTCAGAACAATGTTAAGTTAGGGAACAGCCTGGTAGCCAATGCAGTCTCTTTTTAAAGGGGTTAGATTGAGAGAATCCAGGATTCAAAGATGGATTGTCCCCAGAATGTCTAACAATGCATTCTGAACATTCAAGTGGCGATGTTAAACATGTATGGATAAATGAGTGTTCTGATCCAATTTGCTCTAAGCTTCTTAGTTTCCCATTAGGATATTTTTTCTTTTTAAGAATTTATTTATTTATTTTATTTATTTTTTTATTTTTTTATTATTACTTAATTTTTTTTTCAGTGTTCTAAGATTCATTGCCCATTCCCCACACCCAGTGCTCCATGCAATAGGTGCCCTCAGTACCCACCACCAGGCTCTCCCATCCCCCCACCTCCCTCCCTCCAAGTCCCTCAATTTGTTTCTGTGTCCAAAGTCTCTCTTGTTTTGTTTCTCTCCCTGAATTACCCTACTTCCCATTTACTTTCCTTCTCCTACTGTCTTCCATATTACCCCTTATGCACTGCAAGTAAGTGAAACCATGTGATACTAGACTTTCTCTACTTGGCTTATTTCACTCAGCATAATCTCTTCCAAACCAATTCATGTTGCTACAAAAGTTGGATATTCATCCTTTCTGATAGAGGCGTAATATTCCCTTGTATATATGTACCACATCTTCTTTATCCATTCCTCTGTTGATGGGCACTTTGGCTCTTTCCACAGTTTGGCAATTGTGGCCATTGCCGCAATGAACATTGGGGTATATATGGCCCTTCTTTTCACTACATCTGTATCTTTGGGGTAAATGCCCAGTTATGCAATTTCAGGGTCATAGGGTAGCTCTATTTTTAATTTTTTAAGGAATCTCCACACTGTTTTCCAAAGCGGCTGCACCAGCTTGTATTCCCACCAACAGTGTAAGAGTGCTCCCCTTTCTCCACAGCCTCTCTAACACTTGTTTCCTGGCTTGTTAATTTTGGCCATTCTGACTGGTATAAGGTGGTATCTCAGTGTGGTTTTGATTTGAATTTCCCTGATAGCTAGTGACACTGAACATTTTTTCATGTGTCTGTTAGCCACTTGTATATCTTCTATGGAGAAGTGCCTCTTCATATCTCTTGCCCATTTTTTGATGTCTTCATCTTCTTTTTGGATGTTGAGTTTGAGTAGTTCTTTATAGATCTTGGATACCAGCCCTTTGTCTGTAGTGTCATTTGCAAATATCTTCTCCCATTCTGTGGGTGCCTCTTTGTTTTGTGACTGTTTCTTTTGCTGTACAGAAGCTTTTTATTTTGATGAAGTCCCAAAAGTTCATTTTCGCTTTTGTCTCCTTTGCCTTTGGAGACGTGTCTTGAAAGAAGTTGCTGTGGCCGATGTCAAAGAGGTTACTGCCTATGTTCTTTTCCAGGATTTTGATGGATTCCTGCCTCACGTTGAGGTCTTTCATCCATTTCTAGTTTGCCTTTGTGTGTGGTGTAAGAGAATGGTCTAGTTTCATTCTTCTATATGTAGCTGTCCAATTTTCCCAGCACCATTTATTGAAGAGACTGTCTTTTTTCCACTGGATGTTTTTTCCTGCTTTGTCAAAGATGATTTGGGACGCCTGGGTGGCTCAGTTGGTTAAGTGACTGCCTTCGGCTCAGGTCATGATCCCTGAGACCCAGGATCGAGTTCCACATCAGCTCCCCGTTCAACGGGAAGCCTGCTTCTCCCTCTCTCACTCCCCTTGCTTGTGTTCCCTCTCTGGCTGTGTTTCTCTCTGTCAAATAAATAAAATCTTAAAAAAAAAAAAAAAGATGATTTGCCCATAGATTTGTGGGTCCATATCTGGATTCTCCACTCTCTTCCATTGGTCTATTTCTCTGTTTTTGTGCCAGTAC